>VWRL01001132.1:0-74984 GCA_011833715.1 Carcinoscorpius rotundicauda | reverse complement strand
CCAGGGCAAGTTATTAGTGCTCTCCACTCACTAACTTGATATCTCATTGTACTTTTCAGTCTTGTGTCCTTTCTGAGATATTTTTAAAGTGATATTGCTAGAGTAATTTTGGAACTGTTTTTCTACTAATTTTTTCTAGTGTGGAACAGGAGGGTGTTTGTTTGAACTCTCTCTGCAGTTAGCTATAATTGTGGCAGGGAAGCAGTTCTTAAACGCCGTGGTGGAAATGGGATTCCGTAAGTATTTTAGTTAAAATCGACATTCATTGTAATAATTTCATGTAAGAACATTTTCTATGACAGTTGGCTCATTTTGAGACATAAGAACTGTGTTGTACTTTTTTTTTCAAAAAGGATTTTGATAGTTCAAGATTTGTAGTTTATTAATGTTCAGTCAAACATGTAGTAAGTCAGATTGTATGTAAAATGAAACTATTTATACATTCATGTCAACAACAAAACTGTTTTTATTTTAAAACTAGGTAAAAATGTTTTTTGTATTTATCTAGATGGCTGTTACGGTTTACAAGAAGTGGTCAGTGCATAAAAAGAGTCAGTGTGCTCCTGAAAACCATGCACCACTCATGGGAGACTGACTACAACTTGAATAAACCAAGAAGAATTGGGTCTTTTAGCGAATATCTTGAAATGGGTAAGGCTTAAGTTTAAAATAATGATGTGAAAATAATTACATTGATAGATACTGTGTTCTACATAAAAACTTGAACAGTTTAAAATGGTACTCTTTCCAGTCTGTGAAAAATGTTAAATCTTTAACAATGGACCTTGAGTTTGCACATGCGTTCAAGAGCCTTAGTAAGTTATTTAATTCTTGTTAACTAAGTACTGACTGCTATGGAAATGAATGACATGTTATTTTAAGTTCCTCCAGTAGTTAAAATACTTTAGATATTTAATGTATAATTAACAGTAAAGTGAAATGTGTGATATGATGATAATGTATGTGAAAAACGAAGTTGGAGCAGCATTTAGAATGTTTTTGATGATGTAGAAATGGATATGAATTGTGTTTATTACTGAACCGATGGGTTATAATGCTGAGATTAAACATTTGATTCCGCTGTGTTATGGGTCAAATTTCACATCGTACAACTTTGCATTTAACAACAAACAAAAATTTTTTTTTAATTTTATGGGTTTCAGCTTGTTTTTCAGAACAATTTAATGTATAGAGCAAACATTTATTAAATACCTGTAAAACAGCTACAGAATCTCAATGATTAGTATTTTCTGGAACAGCAATTTTAAAGGTCCTTGTCTGTGTTTTAGTTTGTTTGTTTTTTAAACGAAACATTATTAATATGCTACTTGATTTTGATGTTAATGTTTCTGTCTTGACTTTTATGTCAAACTAGAAATTAAATCTCTTATTCAACCACCTCTAGACCTGAATCAACACCATAAGGTTAGATTTTCTCTGTAATAGTTTGATACTTCCAAGGAGTCACCACATGTATTATTGTTATTGTAGTCCATTAATAACAGTAACTTTTCACTATATTTAACTGTCTAAATCATAAAAACTTCCTCAAACATTAAATGTACAGTTTAGTTAATAAACATTTCTGTAATTTGTTCTCCAGTGTTGCAGTTTTAATTTGTCACAATTTTTGTGGTTGCCTTTCCTCTGGCACCATTATTTGCTTTACTAAACAACATCACAGAAATCAGGCTCGATGCTAGGAAGTTTATCACTTTCTTACGACGACCCGTTGCAGAAAGAGTTAAGAACATTGGTGAGTGCACAGTGTGGTGAATACAGCAAGCTGTTTAGTTTTAGTCTGTTAAGAAGAAAGTAAATTGACAATGTTACATATTTTTTATTTCAAACAAATCTCTGATTTATTATGTTACATACATTATGTATTATTGCTTTAAATAATCAATAATTTGTATTTAGTTGTTAATTAAATGTTAGTATGTATTAAAATATGACATTTGCCATGAAGATTGACATGTACTATTCTCTATTATGACACAAATGTATTAAAATATGCAAAAAAGAAAAAGGACACAAATTATAATTACAGTTATTACAAATTAGGGTTTAGGTACAAGAGTTTTAGAAACAATACTGAGTTTTATATACGAACTCGATATTTTATCGAGAGTTCAGGCCCATAACAAGCAAATTCAATCCGAGTTGAGACTGTCACACATCACTTAAGCTGGCTATCTTGGATGGCTTTGTACTGATTACAAGCTGAATTTTTCCAGGGATGCTATTTAACGTCCTTGTAGAAAAAATAATATCCCAAATTAATGTGCTGAAATTGAATGGTTTGTAATGTTCAAAATCTACTGCACACCTGGTCCCCAATTTTGTTGTTTTGTGATAAATTGGTGTTAATCACAATTATAGCTTCTGAGGCCTATATCACACTGACTTTAACTGACTAATAATATTCTTCCTGCTCTTGGCATGTTGATTTATATAGTTTGTGAGTTTCTAGAATATTCACCAAAGTTGGAAGATGTTGGTGTTTTCATAAAATAAATAAATATTAAATCTTACTCTTGAGAATCTTCTACAAATTTCAAGAACAGATGGGGCTTGTGCAATGTATGGCCAACAATATACATCACATGCAAGAAAGAAAACTATATAGAAACAAGCATAGGTACTAAAACAAATGTATAATGGTAAATCTGTTAGAAATCACAATCTGAAGCTCTTAAAATGTAGACAGTAATGTTGTGATACAAAACTTCTTTGTGACGTACAAACACTTCCATTAACTGAGTGAGGACTGATATTGGTGAATAATAACAATCATTTGGCAGTCACGTGTGAACCAATCAGTTGACAAATTAGACAGTAAAGTTATTGAAATATGTTCCAGTTATCCTAATAGGTTGATTCTATTTTGGTAGGAATATGGTACAGAATTCTTAATTCTGTTGGAAAGATTTCTGTCATCACAAATGTAAGTACAGAGAATTATGTACTAAGCAGTGTTTTTACTTGTTCTTTACACTAACTGTTAGTAATATCACATACAGTGATAAAGGAACACTTGATACACATCTATGACTATTGGAGTGAGACACCATAAGAATCATTATAAATGAAATAAACTCTTTACATTTCCTTTCAAATTTTATCTAAATTATAAAATTATTTTAAGAAACGTTTGATTTTTAAGGTGACTATTAAATTAATGTTATAAGTATAGGTTAATTCCAAAACTGTTACTTAATATGATTTCTTTTAGAATTTCTGTGTACTTGTGTTTTTTTCTGCAGTGATTTTCTGAAGCACCTTTAGTGGGTTTATAAAATACATTGATGTGATTTCATTTTGCAAGTCAGTTTACAGGTTTACACCTACTGACCATTGGTTATTAATTAAAGACCAAATTTTGTGTGTTAAAGAATTGTCATGATGTTGATCCATCACAATTTTGATGTAATATAAAGACTTAATTGTTACTATCATGAAGAGACAGAAGTTCAGAAGTTTATAATGTAATACATATTTATGTCAATAGAAACAATAAATTGTTTTTAACCTTTCTGATCACTTTAAGTACAGTGTCACCATATTATTTCTTTATTTTGGAATTATATAGTATAATAATTCAATATAGTAAATTGATGTACATTTAATATAAAAAGTAATGATGTCATAAGAAATTTAAGATGAATGCTATTATTTCTGTTTTATCAAGCATGGTTAGTGATGCAATAGACATTTAACACAGTGAATTTTATTATAATCCACAGTGTCAAACCTAGTTAACTGTGTACTGTGACGTTTACATGTGTGAATATTTTTTTCTACACTGTCAAATCTACTTAATGGTGTGAAACTTGATAAGGTTTGCTCTTACACAATCAAACTAAATAATATTACAGTATATTATTTAAGGTGAAAGAAAGTGTGTTATTTTCTGAACTGTTAATTCTATATTCTTACTTTTCAGGCTCTAATTATTGCCTTCTCGTCAAGTTTCATTGATGAGACATTTTATAAACTTTTCATTTCACCAGATGGTTCACTGAATGGATTTCTGAACTTTACTCTATCAGATTTCAACATCAGTGACTTTTCTGGTGATATGAATATTCTCACTGAAACTGATGCCAGTGTGGAATACTGCAAGTAAGTGTTAATTTTTATTTTATTGTTTCAAATTAACAGAGCATAAAAAACAATGTATGTGTGATTAAGAACCAATGTGGTATCTCTTTGAACCCAACCGGCACGGGATAGCAGTGTGGTGTCTCTTTAACCCTACTGACGTGAGACATCAAAGTGAATGAGTTACAACCGTTTAACGTAGATTCAAACTTTAACCTTACTGATATTGGACACGAAAGTGCACAAGTTACTACCATTTTACGTAGATTCAAACTTTAACCCTATTGACATGGGAAATCAAATTGTGCAAGGTACAACCATTTTACTGAGTTAGTTTCAAAGTTATCATCCATGAAAGTATTTTCCATCACTGCAACAACATTTTTACCTCAATGAACCAGATACAAGGCAGTTGAATGCAACATGATACATTTGGCATGTATAAGTTGGTGGAAATGATGCCTAGCATGCACAGATAGATGGGTAAAGATGATGTCTATCATGTTAAATGTATGGGTGGAAATGATGTCTAGCATGGTTAGAGGTATTGGAAAAGATGATATTAGTATGCGTAGATATTTTGATGAAGGTTATGTCTCGTATGAATAAAGATATTGGTTGAAATGATGTGCAAATATTATGCTGTAGATGATATCTAGCATGTGTAGATATATGGGTGGAGACAATAAAGGGTTAATTAAGCTACTTAAAATAATACATATTATTAAACTTGGTTCAAAAAGATACTTTATAAGTTAAATATTAGTATTACATAAGATTTAGTTCGTAAGTTAAAAAATGAATATACTTCTCTACACAATCTGGTGATGCTCTAACTTTTCATTTACAAGTGTTTTTTTCTCTCCTCTTGTGAGGGTTTCAGATTGTTCAACCAATTTGAAACATATATATAGTAGATACTAACAACTCAGAATATATAATTTCAACCCAAATGACAGATCCTTGTTTTATCTTCTGTTTTTCAAGAAATTTGTGTAATTCTCATTTATATTGCTGTTGGACAATTGGTTGTATTTATATAACTACTAAAAAGAGTGTATTCTATGCATAAATCAGGCAAGTTTCTTTTTGTTTCGACAGTCAAAGCCAATACTTCACGAAGCTAGCCTGATGGGTTTAGACAAAAAATGTTGCTTTAAGTAGTAATGAATTTGTTTTTTTATAAACCTAATTGTAGGTTAGTTAGAAATAACAGTTGTTTCAAATCTATTCAAGTATTATTTAATGAAACATAATTATTCATAGTACTAAACAAATTTACACTATAAAAAAATCACAAGAGATTTCATAGCATTCACCATCAGTTTTAGTTTTTATTGTGAAAGAAGTAACATTTGTACAAAACTTTAATGCATTTTTCTCCAAGGAAAATGAAAGAATTGTTTCTAGATTCTGTTTTATGTGCAGTAAAAAAGTTATACATCTTCAAGAGAGAGAAGTTTACTGATTTTATCTTCAGCAACATTTGAATCAACTACAAAGACTCTCAGTGACTGTATCGATGATCACAAGTTAATTAAGACCTTAGATTACTTTTCTGCTGTTTCAACATCTATTAAAATTTTCCAGACATCAGAGCCACTAAATTCCAACAAAATCTCCTCACTCAACAGGATTTCAAAGAAACTTTTGGAAGAAAACTGTAGAATTAATTTCTAACAATTAGATATTGCTAACAAACTTGCATATTGGTGTTCATATAAGAGCACAAAATGTACTTAGCTGTTTAAGTCAGAAAGTTAACTTATTTTAAAAAAACTGACTGAGTACAGATAACAATTTTAGGTAAGGCTGAAATTTTATAAAATGCAAAACATCCATGTAAAATAATTAGAATAAAATGCTGGCTTCTATTTTAAGGTTATTTTATTTTATGGTTTCTTCATTCAGGTACCAAGACTATAGAGAGCCCCCAACAGCAAGCAACAGATATGAATATAAGACGTTATATTGGCAGCTGGCTGTGGCTCGCTTGGCTTTCGTTTTTATTTATGTGGTTGGAAACAATTTTTCAAATTATAGATCTTATTTTTGATTAAACTTAATTACATTTGCAGTTCATTTTTAGTTTACATTAAAATAAATCAACTTACAGTAGCTTTCACTTAAGGACATAAAATACAACCTTCTTCCTTCAAAAATAGAATGTTTTTAAATGCTAATTGTAGAACTAACCTGAAACTTTATTTAACCAAAGTTTTCAAAACAAATATAAAGTGTGAATAGCTTTTATTAAATCACCTTTTATTTTGTAATTTAAGTTATTTGAGGAAGCTAAACATATGTTTCAATGTACATAAACCCACAGAACCAGTTGAGAATTGCTGTATTAAATTAACTTCAAGGGAGTTTGAAATTTTTTAACATTTACTGAGACTAAAAATGTATAAACATTATAACTGTATTCAGTTGTTTTTAATGAAGCAACATAAATAGAGTATAATAGGTAATACATTTTAATACAGCCAGGACAATCCTAGAATGTTGTTAAAAGTTTCAGTAACATTTACTAAGTTATCCTTCACAAAACTGATGGATTAATGATTTTGTTATAAAACTATCCTTTTTTTTACCCAATTCTAAAAGTGTTAGATTTTTTTGGGCTTTGTTCGTCCAGAGAATGTTCTTTTCGTGTGTTCACTGATACTGTTCTGAATGACTGTCACATGCTCATTAGTAATTTAAGAAAACTTCGTGATTTAATCATTGTTCATAAAGTTTTATAATCTGTATTGGTTAAACAGTGTTATGTAAAAGGATTATGTTTTAAAAACTGCTCCAGTGAAACTTATCATGTTTTTACTTTCTTTTAAGTGTCTTGTGTTCATCATGACAACTCTGATTTGTTGGTTAATACCAGACATGCCAAAGTCTGTGAAACTACAAATTAGACATGAAAATCACATTGTCAATGATGTGATTGTTAAGAAGAACTAAAAAGAGCAATGGAAGACGAACACCATGAGTTTGGAACACTTCACAGATGGTAATATTTAAAAATTTGAAAAGGCAGAGTTTTTTTCTGTTTAAGAGGTAAGTGAACAGGTTGATAATAACATCTAATCAAATATCTGTGGTCAATGAAGTCCAACAGGGAATACTGTTTCCATACATATATGTGCCACAAGAAAAAGTACGTTTTAAACTTTGCAATAGTCTATGTTATTTAGAAAATTTCTTCTTTCACTTAACATTTGATATGTTACAACCTCAAAGGTCAAACCTTGTTAAATCTTAAACAAATTATTTATTTTTGTTTATATACTTAATGTTTACACCATCTTGGTGACAACAGTTTTAAACTATCTTGTATTATAACATTGATGTTTTCTTTTGTTGAATGTTTATAAGTACTTAAAAGTTGTGAGAACATTGTGTTCATTATTTTCAACCAAACTTCTACCTTTCATGTATTTTTTAGAACAGGTGTCGGCAACCTTTTAGGTCTCTGGAGCCAATCTGAATTTAGAAGAAGCATACTGCAAGAAATCAAAATAATCACTTATGTTACACGCACTTAATGAAATACTGTGTAAGTAAAAGTAAAGAAAATGTAAATTGATTATTATATTTACAGTGTGTTCTTTTAATGACATTGGTGCTGGTACACAGTTTTGTTCCTTTCCCTGAAGTCTGTTTCACAACTGATCAAATGTAATTTCATATTCAGTTTTCTACTATTATTACTGAACACAGGGTTTGTTTGTTTTTTTTCTTTTTCCTCATTTAGGAGAATCTCTGACGACACAGGTAGAACCAAACATTGTGAAGATGATACTATGGATGTGGAAGACCATTCCAGAGTTGTAGAATGAAGTAATATGCCTGCTCCAGTCACCTTGTTCAAGGTGGCATGCCAGCAGAATTCTAAAGAACAAGACTTGAACAGATCAGCAACAAATGCTACAATCTGTCACAGTTCCAAATTGTTATCAACTTTGTCATTTGTGTATGAATCTCAAACTTGTGTTCAGAGTTTGTTTTAGAAACATCATTGTTAAGATAATGTTTACTCTTTGAATTTTTTTAGTGTCTACACAATGTTAATTTCTAGTGTTTTAAAATGATAATAAATCAGGAATTAAAGTTTTTAATTTTTACACTTGTCATCACTTTTTTGAATTATTGTTAAGTCGGTTTAGTGAAAAAGAAGCTTTGTTTTCAATAAAGATCTTGAACTAAATTTTGTTCAGAAGAAATTTATCTTGGTCTTCCTTTCTTTAGTTCAAAATTTATCATCTATATTGTTTTTATCAGTGTCGGTATACGTTGGTTGTCAGGTGTTTTTTTTAAGTATGCTGTCAAATTATCAACAAAAAAAATTATTGAAACGATTGTAACAAAGAATAAACTAGTTATTTGATTTACTCAAAGGAAAATTCTTTAAACTTCGTGAAAACTTCAGTTTATGAATCAGTACTTACTGTTATAAATGTGTGCATTATTGAAAAATATTGAATATTCATCTAGATGTATTGGATACAACTTCAGTTTTTAACAGATTTGTGTTTAACTATGTACTTGTCATAATCCTTTAATAATAATTTGAATCACTCGTTAGGGTGAATGAAAATTTTAAAGTAAATAAACACTAGTTTATTCGTTTTGAATAGTTGTGTAACAGCAACCGTCCCTAGATTTTAACCGATACACTAGAGGGAAGGAAGCTGCTCAATAACACCCACCGTCAACTCTCGGACCATTATAATTACATCACTTGACCGTCTGCTTTCAGACTATTATAATCAAATCACTTGACTACCAACTCTTAAACTATTATGATAACATCATTTAACCATCACTTTTACGGTATACTGAAAATCACAAAGTGCTTGCGCGATTTGTTTCTGCAATGGGAGTCGAACCACGAATCCACAATCCAACATGCTAAGTGCTAAATCACGTCCTGCCCAGAGAGAACGAGCGAGCTACATAAAAGGAAAATTGTACTTAAATGTTGGAAGAGAATTCTTCTTTAGATACGGTGTGTTTTGTTTACATTTATATTGCATTAAAATATTGTAAATAAATTGAATGTATATCGAAACTGTGTACTGGTGTCATTTGTGTTATTTATACGATAAAACTTAAATTATTAATCTCGTATACGCTGGCACAGTTTTCTTTATTCTTATACAAGACGGTAGAGTACGTTATGACATTGGAAATCCGATAAATATATTTAATGGTTTATGTGCAACATGTGTGTTTCTTTCACACGTCTCACGCTACTGTTTAAAAGAGCAATATTCAGAATGTGAAATTATATTGAAAATTGCTTCGGTCACGGATGATGTTATTCACAGTTCTTGCTCATAAAGGACAAGAAAGGATGTTTAGTTACGTACAGGAGAAAGTTATTCCTCAAGAAGAAAATGACCGAAACCGAAAAAGTGAATTGATTGTGTACCGAAAAACCACGATAGCTCAGAAGAGTGTGTTAATATTATTAACAGTGGTTGTACACGCACGACACAACCTCGGACATGCGCATTTTATTTCACAGAAGATGTTTATCTTCTGTTTACTTACGAAAGCTTAAAGAAATTTAGGTGTATGTGTTTTTTTGACGAACTTTAGAAACATTTCTGTCTCAAAAATCTAACCGCATCTTGACCATTTGGCACGATCACGAAATCTAATATAAGAATCAGGGTACTTTATTTCTATGAGGTAGTTAATGTGGACAACATTACATTCGAGAAAGGTAGTGCCACAATGAAGATTTTCTATCAGAAATTGGGTCAAAGATAAAACTGTCTCAGGTCAACACTACATTCCAAAAAGGTGGTGCGGTAATACAGATTACCTATTATAGATTGGGTGAAAGATAAAATATTTGGGTCAACAGTACGTTCGAGGAAGGTGGCGCCGTAATAAATATTTTTTTTTTATTAGAGATTGGGTCAAAGATAAAACTCAGGTCAACACGACATATGTACTTGGTTTGACTATGACTAGTTTCTTGGAAGCGAGTGCTCTTTGATATTGATACAACTCGTATATAAGACGTTGGACATCCATTGATTAATTGTACAGATAAGTATAATGTGCTGTGTTTTTATAATTGTTTACCGTCAATTCTGTATAGTCTTTGGTATTTCTTGATTTTAAATATTATGTAATGAAATATTTTTCTTCATTATTTTCCGCCAAAGGCCGTCCCGCCCTCGCCACTGTCTGGAAAACACTATCCTAAGAGGTTTTTTCATCGTGTTGAATGTTTTAAGGAATATGATAGCACTTAAAACCGATAAACGTAAGAGATGAACTTTTATATACACGTTAAATACATATTTAATTCATTTTGGAATTTTACACAATGTAAAATATTTTCACCTTTCCATGATGACGACAAACCCACTGGAAGTAAAAAATGTATGTCAGGATAGCTGGTATGAGTATTAACACCAGTAAAGCAGAGAACAACGTTTCGACCTTGCCAGTTCATCTTCAAACTAATACCCGTCATGAAATATAATTTTACAGCTCTTTCGTAAATAATTTGTCAATGTGAACTTCATTTTATAAATTAGCTGAATTTTAAGCTAGGGATTTGTTAAATGTTTTAAATTTTTTATTTCTACGCTGATAGGTTTTGATAAATAACATTCTCAGAGGAATAAAGGCAAATTAAAAGTGAGGGCAAGGTTTATTTGACCAAGTAAAGTGAGGAAATGCACGTCAAAGTCGTGCACACTGAGGCCAGAGTTTTGGGCACGCTTAAAAGCTCTTTATTCGTTCTCTCACTTTTCCTGACAGTTTTCTGAATTTTTGTGCCGTTTAAATGGAACCTTTCGAAAAATAGGGATTTCCTGCACTGATAACAACTATATAAAAATAAATGTTACAATCAGAGAAAAAAACAGGTTTAAGCCTTTAACTGTTCTCTAGAAGGACAAACTTCTGGAAATATAATCTTAATAAGCAGTGTTACCTTCACAATGTTCCAGCAACAGCGTAATCTTTATTTAAATTTTCTTACAAAAAGCGAGCTACCACACAATGTTGTTTATCTCTGATTTTTTTCTCAAAACAGTCAAATGAACTTCTTGTGTCATTGGTTGATTACAACTCATTATTATTTGTTTATTTACACTGGTTTTTGTTAATTATTTAATGCAATTTTAGAAGGAACTATAAATTTATTTCGTAAAAATATGATTACAAAGGCTCTTGGTAAAAATTTTGATTTATGCTAAATGAAAACAACGTAATACAATAGTAATTTTAAATGTTCGTATTTATTGAACATATTGGTAACTTATACAACAACAATTTAGTGCAAATTTCGAAGACTAAGTTGACAGTTAATTTCTGATTATCTTAATTTGTTTTCTTCTTATTTTTAAATACAAAACTACACAATAGGTTATTTGTTAGCCAAGGGTGTCGAAACCCGATTATTCACATTTCAGGACCAAAGACCGGAGGAGAGATTATATTGAACAATTTCTCCAAACCTAGATAATGATTTTAAGCTGGGTACAGTTTTATCGAGGAAACAATTTAAAATAATCCTAACGCCCCCTCGAATTTCTGACATGTTACGAAATTCTCATCATCTACGAAGTTTGATATTCTAAACTACTACTTGTGCTTTTTGTATATTTCCTACACTTAGTGTAATTTGCTCTGTACACTTTATCAACATGATTTAAAAAGTTAGCAAGACGTCAACGTTTGTATATAATTGTTACTAAACTGTAAAACGTGTTGAATATAGAAATTATAAGTTTTACTTTCATTATACGTCACAAGCATTATTATCCTCAATCAGTGATGTCGAGAAACCCACTTGTTGAGAACTTTTATATGCAAAAACGGCTGTTCTGGGCCCAGAAAACACTTCAAATAGAAGAGCGAACAACGTTTCGACCTTCTTCGGTCATCGTCAGGTTCACAAAGAAAGGGTTACTGGTCGGAAGCTGACCACGTGTTTGGGAGGGGTTGTATAATTGAGTGTTGCAATGTAGAGGGCGCGGTTTGAATATATAATTTTGTCTATAATATTAATATAGGTATAATGGTGTTCCTTTATATTGGTTTATTTTGGGTTTGAGTTGTTGTATAAGTAAGGCTTCTTTAATTTTTCGTTTGTTTATGTTTGTTTCTTTATTTAGTATTTTAGTGTTTTCTATGGTTATGTTGTGTCCATTTGACTTGCAGTGTTCGAAAACGTGTGAAGGTGACTTTTTATGTTCTTTGAATCTGGTTTCCATTTTTCTACTTGTTTCTCCTATATAGAAGTCGTGGCAGTTATCACATTGTATTTTATAAATAATGTTGGTGTGGTGTTTGTCAGTGTAGTTCTTACATAGTATAGACCTTAGTTTTGTGCCTGGTTTTTATCACAATGTGATAACTGCCACGACTTCTATATAGGAGAAACAAGTAGAAAAATGGAAACCAGATTCAAAGAACATAAAAAGTCACCTTCACACGTTTTCGAACACTGCAAGTCAAATGGACACAACATAACCATAGAAAACACTAAAATACTAAATAAAGAAACAAACATAAACAAACGAAAAATTAAAGAAGCCTTACTTATACAACAACTCAAACCCAAAATAAACCAATATAAAGGAACACCATTATACCTATATTAATATTATAGACAAAATTATATATTCAAACCGCGCCCTCTACATTGCAACACTCAATTATACAACCCCTCCCAAACACGTGGTCAGCTTCCGACCAGTAACCCTTTCTTTGTGAACCTGACGATGACCGAAGAAGGTCGAAACGTTGTTCGCTCTTCTATTTGAAGTGTTTTCTGGGCCCAGAACAGCCGTTTTTGCATATAAAAATTATTATCCTCAACTTAGCAGAGTAAGACTAGAGGGAAGTCAGCTTGTCATCATCACCCGCTGCCAACTCTTGGGCTTCACAAGAAGTCATACCTTTCAACTCTAATTTTGAAATACTTCTAAGTTAGACTACATACCATTACCATTAGAAAGTGTGGTAGACCTACGTTCATCTTTCCAGCAATTGATATTTCTAAAAATTATGTAAAATTAAATCAATATACTTGCAATAGTTAACCCATTCATTCACTTTCTAACCAGAAATAAACTTCTATCATCATAACTATCTTATTCATGCCCAACGGTTAAGGTACTTGACTCGTAGTCTGAAGGTCGCGGGTTCGAATCCCCGTCATACCAAACATGATCGCCCTTTTAGCCTTGGGGGCGTTATAATTTAACAGTCAATCCAACTATTCGCTGGTAAGAGTAAAACAAGAGTTGACGGTTGGTAGTGATGACTACTAGCTGCCTTTCCTCTAATCTTATACTGCTAAATTAGGGACGGCAATCGCAGATAGTCTTCGTGTAGCTTTGCGCGAACTTCAAACACAAACAAACACTATCTTTCAACTCACTTAACTCTTCAACATTACCTCATATTTATAATTTCCTTTTTAATATGCTAGAAAATAAATTTGATATCAAATTAGAATTAAATTTGCCCTTCAGCTAACAAAATATTACATCATTAAAAATACAGGTTATTATAATATGTTACACAGTAGTATTCGACAAGATGAAAGGAAATTTCATTGTACGGTTACTTACGAATGACACCACTAAGCTTCGAAGGGATACACCATTTTTCTTAAGGAAGGTAAACTGTTTGGAACACAAACTTGTGCTGTTTAAGTTGGGCAGAAAAACGATTAGCCTTGACGTTTGAATAAATACACTTCTAAAGTAAGTTTTCTCTCTGCATACAATTAGAAAATACTATCACTATACGAACAATTATTTCGAAATATAATTACATATTTCATTGTAACTTTCGAAAGCAGGATAATTTATATTTTATCAAATTTCCTCAAAGAAAAATTAAATATCTTATAATAAGGAAACAAACTTTTCTTAAAAACTAGTTAAATAAATGAGTAAACTAATTGTTTCCCAAATTAATATAATTTAAAAAATTCTCGTAATATTAAGTTTGTTTTAAATTTCGCACAAAGCTGCTCGAGGGCTATCTGTGCGATCTTTAAAAGCTTCGGCTATTTCTTTATTTGTGTGTGCTACAGTATTATTATTATAAGTGGAGGTTATTTCTTTGTGTCTGATTCAAAATTACCCGAAATTCAAAACGGAGTACGAAAGTACCGTCAAATTTCAGACCTCCTGATTCGACTTACAGAATGAATTACTGACAGTTTTAATAAAAATGAATGCACTGTAGTTTGCTTTCTCGATATTGAGAAAGCTTTTGACACAGTGTGGCATAATGGTTTACGACATAGGTTACAGGAAATGGCTTTACCCCAGGTAACTATTCGCTGGCTGTCCAACTTCCTGGACAACCGAAAGTGCAAAGTAAATGTGAATAGGACCCAGTCAGGGTCCTTTTCACCAGAAGCAGGAGTCCCGCAGGGAGGGTTTGTTAGCCCTATATATTTATCATGCAGTGAGTAATATGCAACTGTCGGTCCTAAATTTAGGTTTTGCATCACAGTTCTCTGACGATGTAGCAGTCTGGAAAAGTGCCCCCACTCATTTCAAGCACCAACAAACCTATAACCAGTCTCTAATAACATCAAGAATACTGCCAGAAATACGAATAAAATCAATATTCCGAAAACGCAAGTGATATTAATTCAGCAGACCAAACTGAAGATCACCAAAGCTCTGCATGAATGGATCACTTTTACTGACTGCAACTTCTGCTAAATTTCTAGGTCTAACCTATGACTCAAATTTAGCATACAACAGACTTGGACATTTTACTAACAACTTGCAACATCTTGTATAGATATGCATAATAAATTCAGAAATGTAGTGAACATTCCATCTGTAATATGGCATTCATCCAATAAACTGACCTCATGCAGTTTATGTTAAGAATATATGTGTGTTTTAACATAATTTTTTATAACTTCAAGACTTGCGTATGAAGGCTACTAATAAAATAAATTTTAAAATATGGAATTTTATTTTGAGATAAAATCATGTTACAATAAATAATAAAACATCTCTTGTTAATGCAGCCAGTTTATGTAGAGATATTACATAAATTGGCTTCAGTACTGCATGTTATATGTTTTAAAATTGTCAAAGATTACTAAAAATGTGTATAAAAACTACCATAAAAAGATATTTCAACTGTAAAACTAGAATGTAAAGCTCTTTTTTTTCTGTTACAATATGCAATGAAGTTAATCGTTTTGATTTAAAATGAACTTGTGATTCCTAATGATTTGGCATGAGAAGTAGTTAGTGTTTGCTAATTCATGGAAACTAGTGTATCTAGACCACAACTGTCTTGATCAACAGTCATTGGTATCCTACTTTTGACAACAACAACAACAAAAAGGTGGAGACTAAGATAAGGCTTAACATTTATGTAGATCATGGACAAATTAAGAAAAATAAGGAAAATTCGTCTTCAATTCCTATGATTTGTATTTGATTATGACTTCCTCAATACAAAAATATTTGACCGTAGTATTTCTAATTGTTCAAAACCACGTTGCAGAAATATCTTTGACAGCAGCAGAGTAACCTAAAAGCTGGACCTGAGCTGGACGTAGAATGATATTTATAACTATGGAAAATAATGAATTTTGTCAATAAGAAATAATTCACTTTCAGACAGAAAGATATTTATACTCTAAAGATTTGATTTGAAGAATATAACTTAATGTTTCACCTAAGAGTTCTAAAAACCTCTGACATGAAATGTGTTAAATGATGAGTTTAATATTATTATCAATTGGTTGTCATTGGTGTTTAGGCACAGTTTATCAAACATTTCTTATTTCATTTATGTCAACCTTTTTCTGTATGTTCATATTCTTTTTGTAAAATAGTTAATACTGTTCTGAAATATTGTGTATAGAAATACATCGTACTCAAACCGATCACGAAAATAGTTTGACATTGAAGATGTATTTGTTGAAGTTTGTCAACTATTATTCGTCAATTTTTTACATAGCATTTTTTAAAGGAAGGTGAGTAATTTGTTAACTTCTGTTAAAATATGAAATGAAATAGTTTACAAAGTAAAAAAAAGAAACAGTGAAAAGGTACTGAAAATAAATGGAACTAAAAGACAGCTAATAATACATATTTATAAAAACTAAACTTTTAAGTTTTGTAGACCAACTTATTACTGTTCATGGAAGTGTTTAAAAATCACATGTAACATGAATTTTGAAACATTTTAATATCTGTACGTGTAGGTTGAAGGAGATGTTTAAGTTATTGAAGCAATGTGCTAAACTGTTGCATTTACCTTTATGTGTTCATTTTTTCTACTTTTGTTGGTTTTTAGTTTTTAATACAAAGATATTATTGCAATTCATATGTAACAAAAATGTCTTAAGCAATAAAGACAAACTTGTAACACCATAAAAAAGGGTATTCCCTTTCAAATTCAGATTATAGGTAACTAATCAAATATTAAGCACATTATTTTTTGTTCATTTATAAATAAACTTAGCATTACGAGGGCTCTTTATTTATAAATATTGCAGACAAAATTAATGTTTCAGCTGAATAATATAATTTATTGATGTAGAAGTGTAAATATCACAAGCTAAAATGTTTTTACATTGATTGTGTTTACAGTGAATTAAATGGTCATGGAAATTAGAATTCTTTATTTTTTAAAAATATCCTCAACTTGTACTACTTACCCCAATGACACAGCAGTATGTCTGCAAACTTACATTGGTAGAAACTAGGTTTTGATACTGGTGGTACAGATAACCCATTGTGCTTAATTACCCACAAACTTGTGGTTTTACCTTTGAGATTTTAGAAGACTTAAACACGAAAAAGGACAATGGAGAAAGTGTCAATAGTTCATGAATACAGAATTGACTTTTTTAGATTTTATTTTTATCTTTATGTTACATGTGAAGAAAGTTGTTCATGTTAAAATTTATCTTTTGGTGCAACAGGTTTGTTGGATATCCAGGACATCACAATTCATTGTTTGGATATCGACAAGAGGAAGTATGTATAACATTGTCAGTTTTTTTTTGTTATATAAAAGTTCAGCTGTTAAACTGTTATTTTAATATATTTTTTTTGTACACAGTTTTTTCATAGTACTGTATAATAATTCCAAAACATGCTTAACATCTGTTGACATTGTAGCTATTTCTCAATATCCAGTGTCATTAGCTGCTCGGTCCAGTGGTTCTTTGAAGACATTGTGTCAGCTGGTATGTGGAATACTTCTATTACTCTCCTGTCTTGTTGTTTACATGATCTGGCCAATTCCTTTTCTGATGGTGCCCCAGTACTTCCTGTGTATTTTTTTTACCACATCTGCTAGGCTTTTACCAGAAATGAGTATTTTCCTCAGGCATATACTCTTTTTTTATTTTCATGGTATCCCATTCTGGGGTGAGTGCTTTCTCTTTTTGCCTTCATACTAGCAACTACTTTTACTATAATTACTACCATCATTATTCAACAGGTTCTGTCAAAATGAGGTGCCCTGTAAGATCATTTAGGCACCTACCAGATGATATTATCTTATTATGGATTGCCACTCATGGACATTGATGAATACAGCTAAAAAGGATCTTGCTGATCTTCAAGCTGAATAAATTGTGAATGGTTTGCTGTGAAAAAAATGTTGGGAACTTGATTCACCTATTACACAGATTCCAGAGCTCTGTTTTTCAGGACTCCCCAGTGCATTTTAGCACCCCAGGCTGTATTAGTGGAGCTTGAGAATCTGTGGCAGACAAAAGGTTTTTCCACCAAAGTTTTTGAGCATGTTCAGCTACTCTTGGAGAAGAGGGCAAAGTCAGGGGTCCTTTTTCTAGGGTTTTTCAATGTTTTTTTCATTTTTTAGAAAGAGTGGCTCCAGCCTTCCTAGGAACCTACTCATAAATTTGGTTCATATTTTGCACACAGCTATCTAGTTGGGGAGTGCAAAACCCTTCTCTTTGATCAGTTCTAGTTTTGGTTATCATTCATGGAGGTTGGTTCACTATATCATAATTTTGAAACCAAAGCAATTCCATTGTAAGTCCTTGGTTGAGTGCAGGTTCCACATAATTCCAGGGTTAAGTAGAATACACCTTATCCACTTGGTTAGAGACAGAACAAATGTTCGTAATTCCATACCAGATGAGTTCTGTTCATTTGTTGAGTATGACATATGGGATCCCATTATTCCTAGCCTCAGGTGTTACCTATTGGACTCGTTAAGTGTTGCTTACTTTCTTGTCGTTATTTTGATGGTGCCAAATGCAACATTCTGTGGTTACAGGTTGGTATCTGAAGTATATATATATATATATATACACACACACACACACATATAACATTATGGTCTGATAACCACAGCCAGCAACATGGGATATAGGTAATACAACCCCTTAATTTCAACCCTGAGTTGTAGAATCTTTGGTGTTTGGTCAGGAGTGGCCTACCTGATGATTATTCATATTCTCTTCTGCCTTTGATATGGGAACAAAGCTCCAAGTGAAGAGTATATCTGTTATAGAGGTAGGGTGTAATTTCTACACTTTTGTACCATTTTTTTCTCTTGGTACATTCGTGTTCTATACAAATGCTTTGTGTGTGGATCGTGCCTGCACTGCCCCCTACACTTTTATCAATGTGAGATTCTAGCTAGAGTGTTGGTGGATGGTAAGTATTATTGGAAACAATTTTCAATTTAAGTAAAATGTTAACTTTTATTTTTAGATAACTTTAGAAAATAAGCCTTCTAGAGGCTTTTTATTTCCCAGTAATCTTGTAATTTTTAAGAAACTAAATCTGGAATGTAATTGCCACTTTCCTGTTTTTTAAGTCATAATAAATAACATGATGTTGTTATTTGCTGTTTACTATTTATAAAATCCTACCTTTTTATTTATTTTTGCACTACCAAAATAATCAAGACAACTTGTCATTTTCAGACTTTCATTTATATTGCCTGGTAATATAGAAACATGAATGTTGTAAAGTGTCTTTAAAGTTGATATATTCATGTGAAGATTGTATGCAAAATGGTGGTCGTTTGGCCAAAATGGCCATTAACTTCTAAATTCGTAAGGATATTATGATTTAAGAATTTAAATAATAAGTTAAAAAGTAAGTGAAACATTGAAGTGAATATTTTACTAATAATTGTGTTGTTTGTTCTTAGTTTAAGTTGAAATTTGCAAATAGGATTTGATTTTATATTGTATCTATAAAACTAAATATGTTCTATAATTAATGACTTTTGTGGTTTTCTTTTCCAATGTTCTTTTTTTAAGTTGTCTCTTAGACATGTTCAAAAGAATTTTTGGTTTTAGAAATTTTATCCCAAGAAATTATAAGTATCTAGCATTGTCACTATATTGTAGAAATGACACTAAACATGAAGCATTGTAAAACTATCTCCAATTTGCACATCTCATTCAGTGTTGCTTAGACCTGTGTTTAGGCCTGCATTGTTTTATTGCTCCTAACAGTAGTATAGATCTAGGCTTAGATAAGATCCATTTATACACAGACAAATGTAATTTAGATTAGAAAGTAACATACCTAAATTACTTTTTTATTGTTCTAACAAACTACATTTGAATGGCATTTTAATATACGTGCATGACCTTACTAACCAGCACTGTTTGAGGTAATCTACTGAATGCAGACAACATTGATCTATAACCTACTTTATCAATATGTATATGCTCAATCTGAAACCTGGTTAGACACTGTTTTGCTCAATAACATAATGGGAATCAACCAAATAACTATAAGAAGTCCTGTATTTGCACTGGTATTTGGGACCTGAAGTCATAAATTCATGGTAAAAACACATGAAATCTTGATTTTTATTCAAAGTACACTTCCTGTTGGCTGGGAAAAAAATAGCATTATTAACCCTTTCTCCAAAGACTTTTTTTTCTGTGCATGCCTCGACGTTTCATTGACTTACATTCAAAAGTCGATTAAACTGTTTTCTTTTTATGATATACTAATAAATAAACCCTGAAAACATAGCTCATAATCCATATTTTAATAGTATACAAGTTTAAAGATCTTACTTTCAGAAGGCAATATTTAAAATAGAAAAACTAGAATTTTCTAGTGTAAGATTTGTGACATTTTCTCTCTAGGCCTTTTCTTCTCTAATTTATTTACCACCCCTCCAAGAAGTATAAAGTGAAATTTAATGTAAATCACTTATTATTATATAATTTTGCTTAGGAATACTATAATTTTCATAGCCTTTGATATTACTTGGTTCCAGAGACACGAAATCAAATCCATCTTGCCACACTCACCTGTGACGTCCTCTTTATTAGAAATTACCAATAAGCCACTCAGTACAGTGTTACTTAAAATCCAAAAGAAAGCCATTGTTTTCATCTGTCAAGTGATTTATCATATTGCAATGTTTCCTGTAAATAAAATTCCATATTTTGCTTTCAATTTAACCTTGATTGTCATGGGAAATGCATTGTTCAAAAATAGGAATCTCTTGAGATCAGTTAGGTTATGTCAAGTAAAATAAGTACAACTGTCACTACTACTAATAATAGGCCTGGCATGGCCAGATGGTTAAAGCACTCGACTCGTAAATTGAGGGTGGCGAGTTTAAATCCCCGTCACACCAAACGTGCTCGCCATTTCAGCTGTGGGGTCGTTATAATGGGACAGTCAATCCCACTATTTGTTGGTGAAAGAGTTGGCAGTGGATGGTGATGACGAGCTGCCTTCCCCCTGGTCTTGCACTGTTAAATTAGGGACAGCTAGTGCAGATAGCCCTTGTGTAGCTTTGCACAAAATTAAAAAAAAACACTAGAAAACACACAAACAAAAAACTACAACTAATAATAATATTTTAAAAAATGTTCACGAGTAGCGTCTTCATTACTGCTTCAGGGGTTACACCAGCAACAAGGATTTAGGTTTGGATATTACACAAAAAAGTTTGAAATTTTTGAGACGAAGAAAAGTATTTTTGATCTCAACATGGAAATCAACGTTGAGACTAGTATACAGAAATTTTCTATTTAAATATCTAAACATATGTAAGTATTCACAGATACATTTGTGATAAAAATACTCCACAAAAAATATAATCTTTGGTGTGCAAAAAACTTTTCATGTTTACTTAAAGCCTGCCAAACGATGTGAATACATTGTAATACTATAACGAGCATAGAATAATTGTTAGGTCAGTTCCTGGGATTGAGCCTGTCACGAGAAACTTAAACTATGAAGAATCAATCTCTGCAAAGTTTTAAATGTTAGTCACACAAACACATTCTTTAAATTTTGAGGTTTGAAACATTTTGTTTGGACCATTTGATCCAGGGCAAGTTATTAGTGCTCTCACTCACTAACTTGTATCTCATTGTACTTTTCAGTCTTGTGTCCTTTCTGAGATATTTTTAAAGTGATATTGCTAGAGTAATTTTGGAACTGTTTTTCTACATTTCTTTCTAGTGTGGAACAGGAGGGTGTTTGTTTGAACTCTCTCTGCAGTTAGCTATAATTGTGGCAGGGAAGCAGTTCTTAAACGCCGTGGTGGAAATGGGCATTCCGTAAGTATTTTAGTTAAAATCGACATTCATTGTAATAATTTCATGTAAGAACATTTTCTATGACAGTTGGCTCATTTTGAGACATAAGAACTGTGTTGTACTTTTTTTTTCAAAAAGAGATTTTGATATGTTCAAGATTTGTAGTTTATTAATGTTCAGTCAAACATGTAGTAAGTCAGATTGTATGTAAAATGAAACTATTTATACATTCATGTCAACAACAAAAACTGTTTTTATTTTAAAACTAGGTAAAAATGTTTTTTGTATTTATCTAGATGGCTGTTACGGGTTTACAAGAAGTGGTCAGTGCATAAAAAGAGTCAGTGTGCTCCTGAAAACCATGCACCTACTCAATGGGAGACTGACTACAACTTGATAAACCAAGAAGAATTGGGTCTTTTCAGCGAATATCTTGAAATGGGTAAGGCTTAAGTTTAAAATAATGATGTGAAAATAATTACATTGATAGATACGTGTTCTACATAAAAACTTGAACAGGTTAAAATGGTACTCTTTCCACGTCTGTGAAAAATGTTAAATCTTTAACAATGGCCTTGAACATGGTTCAAGAGCCTTATAGTTATTGTAATTCTTGTTAACTAAGTAACTGACTGCTATGGAAATGAATGACATGTTATTTTAAGTTCCTCCAACGTAGTTCAAAATACTTTTAGATATTTAATGTATAATTAACAGTAAAGATGAAATGTGTGATATGATGATAATGTATGTGAAAAACGAAGTTGGAGCAGCATTTAGAATGTTTTTGATGATGTAGAAATGGATATGAATTGTGTTTATTACTGAACCTGATGGGTTATAATGCTGAGATTAAACATTTGATTCCCGCTGTGGTTATGGGTCAAATTTCACATCGTACAACTTTGCATTTAACAACAAACAAAGAATTTTGTTTTTAATTTTATGGGTTTCAGCTTGTTTTTCAGAACAATTTAATGTATAGAGCAAACATTTATTAAATACCTGTAAAACAGCTACAGAATCTCAATGATTAGTATTTTCTGGAACAGCAATTTTAAAGGTCCTTGTCTGTGTTTTAGTTTGTTTGTTTTTTAAACGAAACATTATTAATATGCTACTTGATTTTGATGTTAATGTTTCTGTCTTGACTTTTATGTCAAACTAGAAATTAAATCTCTTATTCAACCACCTCTAGACCTGAATCAACACCATAAGGTTAGATTTTCTCTGTAATAGTTTGGTACTTCCAAGAAGTCACCACATGTATTATTGTTATTGTAGTCCATTAATAACAGTAACTTTTCACTATATTTAACTGTCTAAATCATAAAAACTTCCTCAAACATTAAATGTACAGTTTAGTTAATAAACATTTCTGTAATTTGTTTTCCAGTGTTGCAGTTTGGATTTGTCACAATTTTTGTGGTTGCCTTTCCTCTGGCACCATTATTTGCTTTACTAAACAACATCACAGAAATCAGGCTCGATGCTAGGAAGTTTATCACTTTCTTACGAAGACCCGTTGCAGAAAGAGTTAAGAACATTGGTGAGTGCACAGTGTGGTGAATACAGCAAGCTGTTTAGTTTTAGTCTGTTAAGAAGAAAGTAAATTGACAATGTTACATATTTTTTATTTCAAACAAATCTCTGATTTATTATGTTACATACATTATGTATTATTGCTTTAAATAATCAATAATTTGTATTTAGTTGTTAATTAAATGTTAGTATGTATTAAAATATGATATTTGCCATGAAGATTGACATGTACTATTCTCTATTATGACACAAATGTATTAAAATATGCAAAAAAGAAAAAGGACACAAATTATAATTACAGTTATTACAAATTAGGGTTTAGGTACAAGAGTTTTAGAAACAATACTGAGTTTTATATACGAACTCGATATTTTATCGAGAGTTCAGGCCCATAACAAGCAAATTCAATCCGAGTTGAGACTGTCACACATCACTTAAGCTGGCTATCTTGGATGGCTTTGTACTGATTACAAGCTGAATTTTTACAGGGATGCTATTTAACGTCCTTGTAGAAAAAAATAATATCCCAAATTAATGTGCTGAAATTGAATGGTTTGTAATGTTCAAAATCTACTGCACACCTGGTCCCCAATTTTGTTGTTTTATGATAAATTGGTGTTAATCACAATTATAGCTTCTGAGGCCTATATCACACTGACTAATAATATTCTTCCTGCTCTTGGCATGTTGATTTATATAGTTTGTGAGTTTCTAGAATATTCACCAAAGTTGGAAGATGTTGGTGTTTTCATAAAATAAATAAATATTAAATCTTACTCTTGAGAATCTTCTACAAATTTCAAGAACAGATGGGACTTGTGCAATGTATGGCCAACAATATACATCACATGCAAGAAAGAAAACTATATAGAAACAAGCATAGGTACTAAAACAAATGTATAATGGTAAATCTGTTAGAAATCACAATCTGAAGCTCTTAAAATGTAGACAGTAATGTTGTGATACACAACTTCTTTGTGACGTACAAACACTTCCATTAACTGAGTGAGGACTGATATTGGTGAATAATAACAATCATTTGGCAGTCACGTGTGAACCAATCAGTTGACAAATTAGACAGTAAAGTTATTGAAATATGTTCCAGTTATCCTAATAGGTTGATTCTATTTTGGTAGGAATATGGTACAGAATTCTTAATTCTGTTGGAAAAATTTCTGTCATCACAAATGTAAGTACAGAGAATTATGTACTAAGCAGTGTTTTTACTTGTTCTTTACACTAACTGTTAGTAATATCACATACAGTGATAAAGGAACACTTGATACACATCTATGACATTGGAGTGAGACACCATAAGAATCATTATAAATGATATAAACTCTTTACATTTCCTTTCAAATTTTATCTAAATTATAAAATTATTTTAAGAAACGTTTGATTTTTAAGGTGACTATTAAATTAATGTTATAAGTATAGGTCGATTCCAAAACTGTTACTTAATATGATTTCTTTTAGAATTTCTGTGTACTTGTGTTTTTTTCTGCAGTGATTTTCTGAAGCACCTTTAGTGGGTTTATAAAATACATTGATGTGATTTCATTTTGCAAGTCAGTTTACAGGTTTACACCTACTGACCATTGGTTATTAATTAAAGACCAAATTTTGTGTGTTAAAGAATTGTCATGATGTTGATCCATCACAATTTTGATGTAATATAAAGACTTAATTGTTACTATCATGAAGAGACAGAAGTTTATAATGTAATACATATTTATGTCAATAGAAACAATAAATTGTTTTTAACCTTTCTGATCACTTTAAGTACAGTGTCACCATATTATTACTTTATTTTGGAATTATATAGTATAATAATTCAATATAGTAAATTGATGTACATTTAATATAAAAAGTAATGATGTCATAAGAAATTTAAGATTGTAATGCTATTTTCTGTTTTATCAAGCATGGTTAGTGATGCAATAGACATTTAACACAGTGAATTTTATTATAATCCACAATGTCAAACCAAGTTAACTGTGTACTGTGACGTTTACATATGTGAATATTTTTTTCTACATTGTCAAATATACTTAATGGTGTGAAACTTGATAAGGTTTGCTCTTACACAATCAAACTAAATAATATTACAGTATATTATTTAAGGTGAAAGAAAGTGTGTTATTTTCTGAACTGTTAATTCTATATTCTTACTTTTCAGGCACTAATTATTGCCTTCTCGTCAAGTTTCATTGATGAGACATTTTACAAACTTTTCATTTCACCAGATGGTTCACTGAATGGATTTCTGAACTTTACTCTATCAGATTTCAACATCAGTGACTTTTCTGGTGATATGAATATTCTTACTGAAACTGACGCCAGTGTGGAATACTGCAAGTAAGTGTTAATTTTTATTTTATTGTTTCAAATTAACAGAGCATAAAAAACAATGTATGTGTGATTAAGAACCAATGTGGTATCTCTTTAACCCAACCGGCACGGGATAGCAGTGTGGTGTCTCTTTAACCCTACTGATGTGAGACATCAAAGTGAACGAGTTACAACCGTTTAACGTAGATTCAAACTTTAACCTTACTGATATCGGACACGAAAGTGCACAAGTTACTACCATTTTACGTAGATTCAAACTTTAACCCTATTGACATGGGAAATCAAATTGTGCAAGGTACAACCATTTTACTGAGTTAGTTTCAAAGTTATCATCCATGAAAGTATTTTCCATCACTGCAACAACATTTTTACCACAATGAAATAGATACAAGGCAGTTGAATGCAACATGATACATTTGGCATGTATAAGTTGGTGGAAATGATGCCTAGCATGCACAGATAGATGGGTACAGATGATGTCTATCATGTTAAATGTATGGGTGGAAATGATGTCTTGCATGGTCAGAGGTATTGGAAAAGATGATATCTAGTATGCGTAGATATTTTGATGAAGGTTATGTCTCGTATGCATAGAGATATGGGTTGAAATGATGTGCAAATATTATGCTGTAGATGATATCTAGCATGTGTAGATTTATGGGTGGAGACAATAAAGGTTTAATTAAGCTACTTAAAATAATACATATTATTAAACTTGGTACAAAAAGATACTTTATAAGTTAAATATTAGTATTACATAAGATTTAGTTCGTAAGTTAAAAAATGAATATACTTCTCTACACAATCTGGTGATGCTCTAACTTTTCATTTACAAGTGTTTTTTTCTCTCCTCTTGTGAGGGTTTCAGATTGTTCAACCAATTTGAAACATATATATAGTAGATACTAACAACTCAGAATATAAAATTTCAACCCAAATGACAGATCCTTGTTTTATCTTCTGTTTTTCAAGAAATTTGTGTAATTCTCATTTATATTGCTGTTGGACAATTGGTTGTATTTACATAACTACTAAAAAGAGTGTATTCTATGCATAAATCAGGCAAGTTTCTTTTTGTTTCGGCAGTCAAAGCCAATACTTCACGAAGCTAGCCTGATGGGTTTAGACAAAAAATGTTGCTTTAAGTAGTAATGAATTTGTTTTTTTATAAACCTAATTGTAGGTTAGTTAGAAATAACAGTTGTTTCACAAATCTATTCAATATTATTTAATGAAACATAATTATTCATAGTACTAAACAAAAAATAATCACAAGAGATTTCATAGCGTTCACCATCAGTTTTATTTTTTATTCTGAAAGAAGTAACATTTGTACAAAACTTTAATGCATTTTTCTCCAAGGAAAATGAAAGAATTGTTTCTAGATTCTGTTTTATGTGCAGTAAAAAAGTTATACATCTTCAAGAGAGAGAAGTTTACTGATTTTATCTTCAGCAACATTCGAATCAACTACAAAGACTCTCAGTAACTGATGTTGTTACTTTTCTGCTGTTTCAAATCTATTAAAATTTTCCAGACATCAGAGCCACTAAATTCCAACAAAATCTCCTCACTCAACAGGATTTCAAAGAAACTTTTTTGGAAGAAAACTGTAGAATTAATTTCTAACAATTAGATATTGCTAACAAACTTGCATATTGGTGTTCATATAAGGGCACAAAATGTACTTAGCTGTTTAAGTCAGAAAGTTAACTTTATTTTAAAAAAATGACTGAGTACAGATAACAATTTTCAGGTAAGGCTGAAATTTTATAAAATGCAAAACATCCACTGTAAAATAATTAGAATAAAATGCTGGCTTCTATTTTAAGGTCATTTTATTTCATGGTTTCTTCATTCAGGTACCAAGACTATAGAGAGCCCCCAACAGCAAGCAACAAATATGAATATAAGACGTTATATTGGCAGCTGGCTGTGGCTCGCTTGGCTTTCGTTTTTATTTTTGTGGTTAGAAACAATTTTTCAAATTATAGATCTTATTTTTGATTAAACTTAATTACATTTGCAGTTCATTTTTAGTTTACATTAAAATAAATCAACTTACAGTAGCTTTCACTTAAGGACATAAAATACAACCTTCTTTCTTCAAAAGATAGAATGTTTTTAAATGCTAATTGTAGAACTAACCTGAAACTTTATTTAACCAAAGTTTTCAAAACAAATATAAAGTGTGAATAGCTTTTATTAAATCACCTTTTATTTGTAATTTAAGTTTTTTGAGGAAGCTAAACATATGTTTCAATGTACATAAACCCACAGAACCAGTTGAGAATTGCTGTATTAAATTAACTTCAAGGAAGTTTGAAATTTTTTAACATTTACTGAGACTAAAAATGTATAAACATTATAACTGTATTCAGTTGTTTTTAATGAAGCAACATAAATAGAGTATAATAGGTAATACATTTTAATACAGCCAGGACAATCCTAGAATGTTGTTAAAAGTTTCAGTAACATTTACTAAGTTATCCTTCACAAAACTGATGGATTAATGATTTTGTTATAAAACTCCTTTTTTTTACCCAATTCTAAAAGTGTTAGATTTTTTTGTGGCTTCTGTTCGTCCAGTAGAATGTTCTTCTTATTGTGTGTCACTGATACTGTTCTGAATGACTGTACATGCTCATTAGTAATTTAAGAAAACTTCGTGATTTAATCATTGTTCATAAAGTTTTATAATCTGTATTGGTTAAACAGTGTTATGTAAAAGGATTATGTTTTAAAAACTGCTCCAGTGAAACTTATCATGTTTTTACTTTCTTTTAAGTGTCTTGTGTTCATCATGACAACTCTGATTTGTTGGTTAATACCAGACATGCCAAAGTCTGTGAAACTACAAATTAGACATGAAAATCACATTGTCAATGATGTGATTGTTAAAGAAGAACTAAAAAGAGCAAGGAAACGTCATGAGTTTGGAACACATTCACAGATTGGTAATATTTAAAAATTTGAAAAAGGCAGAGTTTTTTTCTGTTTAAGAGGTAAGTGAACAGGTTGATAATAACATCTAATCAAATATCTGTGGTCAATGAAGTCCAACAGGGAATACTGTTTCCATACATATATGTGCCACAAGAAAAAGTACGTTTTAAACTTTGCAATAGTCTATGTTATTTAGAAAATTTCTTCTTTCACTTAACATTTGATATGTTACAACCTCAAAGGTCAAACCTTGTTAAATCTTAAACAAATTATTTATTTTTGTTTATATACTTAATGTTTACACCATCTTGGTGACAACAGTTTTAAACTATCTTGTATTATAACATTGATGTTTTCTTTTGTTGAATGTTTATAAGTACTTAAAAGTTGTGAGAACATTGTGTTCATTATTTTCAACCAAACTTCTACCTTTCATGTATTTTTTAGAACAGGTGTCGGCAACCTTTTAGGTCTCTGGAGCCAATCTGAATTTAGAAGAAGCATACTGCAAGAAATCAAAATAATCACTTATGTTACACGCACTTAATGAAATACTGTGTAAGTAAAAGTAAAGAAAATGTAAATTGATTATTATATTTACAGTGTGTTCTTTTAATGACATTGGTGCTGGTACACAGTTTTGTTCCTTTCCCTGAAGTCTGTTTCACAACTGATCAAATGTAATTTCATATTCAGTTTTCTACTATTATTACTGAACACAGGGTTTGTTTGTTTTTTCTTTTTCCTATTTAGGAGAATCTCTGACGACACAGGTAGAACCAAACATTGTGAAGATGATACTATGGATGTGGAAGACCATTCCAGAGTTGTAGAATGAAGTAATATGCCTGCTCCAGTCACCTTGTTCAAGGTGGCATGCCAGTAGAATTCTAAAGAACAAGACTTGAACAGATCAGCAACAAATGCTACAATCTGTCACAGTTCCAAATTGTTATCAACTTTGTCATTTGTGTATGAATCTCAAACTTGTGTTCAGAGTTTGTTTCAGAAACACCATTGTTAAGATAATGTTTACTCTTTGAACTGTTTTAGTGTCTACACAATGTTAATTTTTAGTGTTTTAAAATGATAATAAATCAGGAATTAAAGTTTTTAATGTTTACACTTGTCATCACTTTTTTGAATCATTGTTAAGTCGGTTTAGTGAAAAAGAAGCTTTGTTTTCAATAAAGATCTTGAACTAAATTTTGTTCAGAAGAAATTTATCTTGGTCTTCCTTTCTTTAGTTCAAAATTTATCATCTATATTGTTTTTATCAGTGTCAGTATACGTTGGTTGTCAGGTGTTTTTTTTAAGTATGCTGTCAAATTATCAACAAAAAAATTATTGAAACGATTGTAACAAAGAATAAACTAGTTATTTGATTTACTCAAAGGAAAATTCTTTAAACTTCGTGAAAACTTCAGTTTATGAATCAGTACTTACTGTCATAAATGTGTGCATTATTGAAAAATATTGAATATTCATCTAGATGTATTGGATACAACTTCAGTTTTTAACAGATTTGTGTTTAACTATGTACTTGTCATAATCCTTTAATAATAATTTGAATCACTCGTTAGGGTGAATGAAAATTTTAAAGTAAATAAACACTAGCTTATTTGTTTTGAATAGTTATGTAACAGCAACCGTCCCTAGATTTTAACCGATACACTAGAGGGCAGGAAGCTGCTCAATAACACCCACCGTCAACTCTCGGATCATTATAATTACATCACTTGACCGTCTGCTTTCAGACTATTATAATCAAATCACTTGATTACCAACTCTTAAACTATTATGATTACATCATTTGACCATCACTTTTACGGTATACTGAAAATCAGAAAGTGCTTGCGCGATTTGTTTCTGCATTGGGATGCGAACCACTGATCTACAATCCAACATGCTAAGTGCTAAATCACGTCCTGCCCAGAGAGAACGAGCGAGCTACATGAAAGGAAAACTGTACTTAAATGTTGGAAGAGAATTCTTCTTTAGATACGGTGTGTTTTGTTTACATTTATATTGCATTAAAATATTGTAAATAAATTGAATGTATATCGAAACTTTGTGTTCTGATGTCATTTGTGTTATTTATACGATAAAACTTTAATTATCAATCTCGTATACGCTGGCACAGTTTTCTTTATTCTTATACAAGACGGTAGAGTACGTTATGACATTGGAAATCCGATAAATATCTTTAATTGTTTATGTGCAACATATGTGTTTCTTTCACACGTCTCACGCTACTGTTTAAAAGAGCAATATTTAGAATGTGAAATTATATTGAAAATTGCTTCGGTCACGGATGACGTTATTCACAGTTCTTGCTCATAAAGGACAAGAAAGGATGTTTAGTTACGTACAGGAGAAAGTTATACCTCAAGAAGAAAATGACCGAAACCGAAAAAGTGAATTGATTGTCTACCGAGAAACCACGACAGCTCAGAAGAGTGTGTTAATATTATTAACAGTGGTTGTACACGCACGACACAACCTCGGACATGCGCATTTTATTTCACAGAAGATATTTATCTTCTGTTTATTTACGAAAGCTTAAAGAAATTTAGGTGTATGTTTCTTTTGACAAGACTGGGAAAAGTCGGCTATTTCTATAATTTGTTTTTGGTTTGTTGTTTTTTTGACGAACTTTAGAAACATTTCTATCTCAGAAATCTAACCGCATCTTGACCATTTGGCACGATCGCGAAATCTAATATAAGAATCAGAGTACTTTATTTCTATGAGGTAGTTAATGTGGACAACATTACATTCGAGAAAGGTAGTGCTACAATGAAGATTTTCTATCAGAAATTGGGTCAAAGATAAAACTGTCTCAGGTCAACACTACATTCCAAAAAGGTGGTGCGGTAATACAGATTACCTATTATAGATTGGGTGAAAGATAAAATATTTGGGTCAACAGTACGTTCGAGGAAGGTGGCGCCGTAATAAATATTTTTTTTTTATTAGAGATTGGGTCAAAGATAAAACTCAGGTCAACACGACATATGTACTTGGTTTGACTATGACTAGTTTCTTGGAAGCGAGTGCTCTTTGATATTGATACGACTCGTATATAAGACGTTGGACATCCATTGATTAATTGTACAGATAAGTATAATGTGCTGTGTTTTTATAATTGTTTACCGTCAATTCTGTATAGTCTTTGGTATTTCTTGATTTTAAATATTATGTAATGAAATATTTTTCTTCATTATTTTCCGCCAAAGGCCGTCCCGCCCTCGCCACTGTCTGGAAAACACTATCCTAAGAGGTTTTTTCATCGTGTTGAATGTTTTAAGGAATATGATAGCACTTAAAACCGATAAACGTAAGAGATGAACTTTTATATACACGTTAAATACATATTTAATTCATTTTTCTTTTTCATTTTGGAATTTTACACAATGTAAAATATTTTCACCTTTCCATGATGACGACAAACCCACTGGAAGTAAAAAATGTATGTCAGGATAGCTGGTATGAGTATTAACACCAGTAAAGCAGAGAACAACGTTTCGACCTTGCCAGTTCATCTTCAAACTAATACCCGTCATGAAATATAATTTTACAGCTCTTTCGTAAATAATTTGTCAATGTGAACTTCATTTTATAAATTAGCTGAATTTTAAGCTAGGGATTTGTTAAATGTTTTAAATTTTTTATTTCTACGCTGATAGGTTTTGATAAATAACATTCTCAGAGGAATAAAGGCAAATTAAAAGTGAGGGCAAGGTTTATTTGACCAAGTAAAGTGAGGAAATGCACGTCAAAGTCGTGCACACTGAGGCCAGAGTTTTGGGCACGCTTAAAAGCTCTTTATTCGTTCTCTCACTTTTCCTGACAGTTTTCTGAATTTTTGTGCCGTTTAAATGGAACCTTTCGAAAAATAGGGATTTCCTGCACTGATAACAACTATATAAAAATAAATGTTACAATCAGAGAAAAAAACAGGTTTAAGCCTTTAACTGTTCTCTAGAAGGACAAACTTCTGGAAATATAATCTTAATAAGCAGTGTTACCTTCACAATGTTCCAGCAACAGCGTAATCTTTATTTAAATTTTCTTACAAAAAGCGAGCTACCACACAATGTTGTTTATCTCTGATTTTTTTCTCAAAACAGTCAAATGAACTTCTTGTGTCATTGGTTGATTACAACTCATTATTATTTGTTTATTTACACTGGTTTTTGTTAATTATTTAATGCAATTTTAGAAGGAACTATAAATTTATTTCGTAAAAATATGATTACAAAGGCTCTTGGTAAAAATTTTGATTTATGCTAAATGAAAACAACGTAATACAATAGTAATTTTAAATGTTCGTATTTATTGAACATATTGGTAACTTATACAACAACAATTTAGTGCAAATTTCGAAGACTAAGTTGACAGTTAATTTCTGATTATCTTAATTTGTTTTCTTCTTATTTTTAAATACAAAACTACACAATAGGTTATTTGTTAGCCAAGGGTGTCGAAACCCGATTATTCACATTTCAGGACCAAAGACCGGAGGAGAGATTATATTGAACAATTTCTCCAAACCTAGATAATGATTTTAAGCTGGGTACAGTTTTATCGAGGAAACAATTTAAAATAATCCTAACGCCCCCTCGAATTTCTGACATGTTACGAAATTCTCATCATCTACGAAGTTTGATATTCTAAACTACTACTTGTGCTTTTTGTATATTTCCTACACTTAGTGTAATTTGCTCTGTACACTTTATCAACATGATTTAAAAAGTTAGCAAGACGTCAACGTTTGTATATAATTGTTACTAAACTGTAAAACGTGTTGAATATAGAAATTATAAGTTTTACTTTCATTATACGTCACAAGCATTATTATCCTCAACTTAGCAGAGTAAGACTAGAGGGAAGTCAGCTTGTCATCATCACCCGCTGCCAACTCTTGGGCTTCACAAGAAGTCATACCTTTCAACTCTAATTTTGAAATACTTCTAAGTTAGACTACATACCATTACCATTAGAAAGTGTGGTAGACCTACGTTCATCTTTCCAGCAATTGATATTTCTAAAAATTATGTAAAATTAAATCAATATACTTGCAATAGTTAACCCATTCATTCACTTTCTAACCAGAAATAAACTTCTATCATCATAACTATCTTATTCATGCCCAACGGTTAAGGTACTTGACTCGTAGTCTGAAGGTCGCGGGTTCGAATCCCCGTCATACCAAACATGATCGCCCTTTTAGCCCTGGGGGCGTTATAATTTAACAGTCAATCCCACTATTCGTTGGTAAGAGTAAAACGAGAGAGGACGGTTGGTAGTGATGACTACTAGCTGCCTTTCCTCTAATCTTATACTGCTAAATTAGGGACGGCAATCGCAGATAGTCTTCGTGTAGCTTTGCGCGAACTTCAAACACAAACAAACACTATCTTTTAACTCACTTAACTCTTCAACATTACCTCATATTTATAATTTCCTTTTTAATACGCTAGAAAATAAATTTGATATCAAATCAGAATTAAATTTGCCCTTCAGCTAACAAAATATTACATCATTAAAAATATAGGTTATTATAATATGTTACACAATAGTATTCGACAAGATGAAAGGAAATTTCATTGTACGGTTACTTACGAATGACACCACTAAGCTTCGAAGGGATACAACCATTTTTATTAAGGAAGGTAAACTGTTTGGAACACAAACTTGTGCTGTTTAAGTTGGGCAGAAAAACGATTAGCCTTGACGTTTGAATAAATACACTTCTAAAGTAAGTTTTCTTTCTGCATACAATTAGAAAATACTATCACTATACGAACAGTTATTTCGAAATATAATTACATATTTCATTGTAACTTTCGAAAGCAGGATAATTTATATTTTATCAAATTTCCTCAAAGAAATATTAAATATCTTATAATAAGGAAACAAACTTTTCTTAAAAACTAGTTAAATAAATGAGTAAACTAATTGTTTCCCAAATTAATATAATTTTAAAAAATTCTCGTAATATTAAGTTTGTTTTAAATTTCGCACAAAGCTGCTCGAGGGCTATCTGTGCGATCTTTAAAAGCTTCGGCTATTTCTTTATTTGTGTGTGCTACAGTATTATTATCTTCAAGTGGAGGTTATTTCTTTGTGTCTGATTCAAAATTACCCGAAATTCAAAACGGAGTACGAAAGTACTGTCAAATTTCAGACCTCCTGATTCGACTTACAAAATGAATTACTGACAGTTTTAATAAAAATGAATGCACTGTAGTTTGCTTTCTCGATATTGAGAAAGCTTTTGACACAGTGTGGCATAATGGTTTACGACATAGGTTACAGGAAATGGCTTTACCCCAGGTAACTATTCGCTGGCTGTCCAACTTCCTGGACAACCGAAAGTGCAAAGTAAATGTGAATAGGACCCAGTCAGGGTCCTTTTCACCAGAAGCAGGAGTCCCGCAGGGAGGGGTTTGTTAGCCCTATATTATTTGTCATGCAAGTGAGTAATATGCAACTGTCGGTCCTAAATTTAGGTTTTGCATCACAGTTCGTTGACGATGTAGCAGTCTGGAAAAGTGCCCCCACTCCATCGATAGCACCAACGAACCTACAGCCAGTCCTAAATAACATTGAAGAATACTGCCAGAAATACCGAATCAAAATCAATATTCCAAAAACCCAAGTCATATTATTCAGCAGACGGAATAGATCCACCAAAACTATATATGAATGGATCACTTTTACTGACTGCAACTTCTGCTAAATTTCTAGGTCTAACCTATGACTCAAATAATCTTCCTAATAACAGTAAACTGATTTATGTCGTTTTATAATCGTGGGAAATACTTTTATTCCGATCTGTAAGAATATTTTTCTGTTTTGTTTTATTTCGTGCAAAGCTACACTGGGGTTATCTGCACTAGCTGTCCATAATTTAGCAGTGTAAGACGAAAGGAAAGTAGTCAATCATTACCGCTTGTCGCCAACTCTTGAGCTAATGTTTTACCAACGAACAGTGGGATTGACCGAAACATTATAAACGACTCTGCGGCTGAAAAGGACGAACATATTTGGTGTAACAGTGGTTTGAACCCTCACCCACAGAATGCGAGTCGAGCGCCGTAACTATCTGGCAATGCTGGGCCATATATTTTTCTGAAAACAACGCAGGAGGTAACCCAAAAAAAACTTTCACAATTTTTCATTTTCGTATCTTCAGTGTTTCATAATGATAATAACAATATGGCTGACCTAGTGTCTTGTGTATTGTGTACCAGCGGATTCATGGTTCGCTCTCCGCACTTTTGAACCTTGGGTGCATTATAAGGATGATATTAAAATCCTACTATTTGGTCAAGCAAGAGTTGCCCAAAAGTTCTTCATGAATTTTGTTAACTGCCTCCCTAATCTTTAGCCTTTCAGTTGAAACTCAGGATCGGTTGTGAGCAAGTAACCATTTGACCACCTATGCGCGAAAATTTTGAAACTAAAAAAAAAACACAAAAAATAGCAGTGTTTCAAAGCCGTAGCTGCTCTTGGAACTGTTTCGTCCATCGTCGATTATGGATACCATTGTTTAGTCTCGTGACCATGGTTACGTGCTTTTTTTGTTCAACATCATTACTTTCATTTTAATAAACTGCAAAGGATAGCGACCATAGACCTCACTAAATGTGGAGGTTACATCGAATGTCACGTTTTAAACAGATCATAGCAAAAGGGTAAAGTAGAATTACATCTGGGGAAGAGGGAAAGGCCATGACGAGTATGTGGTCGAATGGAATTGCAATGGTTGTAGTTCTTTCGTGCTGTCTCGATAAAAAAAAAAGACGTTTCTTTTGATGTGTGCTTGAAATTTGTTTGTTTTTTTTTGTTTATAAAGGCTCACCAACTTGAAACTGCTGTTTAATATATAATTGATGTTACCAAAAGATACGTACAGCTCCACTTCAAAGAACAAATACTTATAGCTACGTAATCATGGATGCAGGTAACAAATGTATTGAGCTAATAAACCAGCAGACACAGATACATCTATACAACAACCATTTCCTAACCCTTGCATCATTAAATACCCAACAGTCAACTATTCCTCAAGAAAGCTATTGTTAAATATCGAGCAATCATCTGTTCTTCAAGAAGGCTATTGCTAAGTACCGAATAATCAACTATTCTTAGAGGAAGATCATTGTTGAATACCCAGCAATCAACTATTTTTGCAAGAAGGTTATTGTTAAATACCAAAAAATCAACTATTCTTGCAGGAAGACCGTATATCCTTCAAGAAGGTCATTGTATCTCAAAATGGCTGGTATGAGTATTAAAACTTTGGGATTAGACTAAATAATCCAGAAAACATCAGTGCAAAAGAAATCCGCAAGGTGTTTGGTGCTAAATACAAAATAATCATTGTTTTGAACTTCAGTTCACATGGCTTACACATTTAGCTAGTGAACATTTGACAATATAATATGGGCCCAGCATGGCCAGGTGGTTAAGGCACTTGACTTGTAATCATAGGGTAGCGGGTTCTAATTCCCGTCACACCGAACATACTCGCTCTTTCAGCTGTGGGGGCGTTAATTTGTTTTGGAATTTCGCACAAAGCTACTCGAGGGCTATCTGTGCTAGCCGTCCCTAATTTTGCAGTGTAAGTAAGACTAGAGGGAAGGCAGCTAGTCATCACCACCTACCGCTAACTCTTGGGCTACTCTTTTACCAACGGATTGACGGTCACATTATACACCCCCACGGCTGGGAGGGCGAACATGTTTAGCGCGACGCGGGCGCGAACCCGCGACCCTCGGATTACGAGTGCACGCCTTAACGCGCTCGGCCATGCCAGGCCGTGGAGGCGTTAAAAAGTGACAATCAATTTCACTATTCGTTGGTAATTGAGTAGTCCAAAAGTTGGCGGTGAGTGGTGGTGACTAGCTGCCTTCTCTTTAGCCTTACATTGCTAAATTAGGAACGACTAATGCAGCTTTGCGCGAAATTCAAAAAGAAACAAACAAATAACTGATACCAACCTCTATGAGTTACTACCAAGGCCTGCTTTGTGCTGTTTTTGCTCTACTTGATTTCAGAACATTGTTTCACTGGCTTGATTAGTTAAGATTTTTATGGCAACATATAGAGTGAATTTCACTTAATTGAATTATCATCAAATCCTTGAAAATTCATAGTGGTTTGTAGTTGATTTTACTGTCGCGTGTTTGAGAAACATGTGCGTTATTTCCTACGGAGCAAAAAAGTTGTTATCTCTATGCCTCGATTTGTTACCCCCCTCCCAAAAATAAATAAATAAAAACTTTCAGGATGTAATATATTCGAATATAAAGTTATATTTTTATTTTACAAACAAATAAAATAAGTCCAGTTTTCTGTTTATTTGTTTGTTGTTTTTGTCTTTCAACATCGTTCTTTTACAATCTTGCTCGGAAAATGCTGTCGACTGCTATATGACGTAACCACGCGCACGCGTAGAATCTCAAAGTTCTGGCAGAGTTTAATTCATCTATTTGATCAATGGTTCTCAGGGTTACTTTTTTATTGCGGCCTCGTCACTCGATGATTATATAGACATTACACGATTACACTACAGTTAGTAATATTACGCTCAAAGATCTCGAGTGGAAAGAAAATTTCGGAAATTTATTTACAACAAGAGCTGTATAGCCGATCAAGGTGGGACTCGTTTATGATGTAAACCATGGATATTATCCACAAGTATTATTAACGTAGTTACTACCTAATTCTTCTCTCGCATTATACAGTTTGAAACAACTTTACAAGCCCAATTTTTTGTGAAGTATCCTTTGTTGAGAAACAAATGTTGAAATTAATATATAAGGGCTTATAACGATAAACATCGTGTTTTGATACCTGTGGTGAGCAGAGCTGAGATAGCCCATTGTAAAGCTTTTTACTTAACAAGAGATAAAATTTTAACATAAGTGGATAACTTGCCTCGATCAGGTGACACAGGTATGGTAAATAATGTGGATAACTTGCCTCTATCAGGTAACACAGATATGGTAACTAATTATGTAAGATGTGTATTAGCGTTCTCACATTCTAGTCATCTGTTCCAAGTACTTATAACATTTTAAACTTATATCACTGCCTATCCGCTTTAATTATTCTTAACGGTAGGCTTCCTAATTAACGTTTTACATGAAAGGACTTTTAATCGTATGTATTTAAAACAACTGTTTTAGTAACTTGTAACCATCTTTCGTTTCTATCAGTCTATGTATTTGGCCATGGCTATGTAATTTTTATATGAACAGCTAACTTGTAGTATACTTGTTTGTTTTAGAATTTTGTACAAAGCTGCACATTGAGTATCAAAGCTACACAGTGAGTATCTGCGCTTATCGTTCCTATTTTTCAACTGATAGATTACATGGAAAGCAACTAATCAACAGCGACCACCGCCAACTCTTGGGAACTATATTTATATGATCGAATAAAGAGACTCTAGCGCCAAATGTGGAACGCAATTTTACTTCAGTGGGTCACGAACCGTAAAAATGGGTTTCACTGCCTGACCATGATATCCACTGGTCACAACCCAGCCTACTAGTTCGCAGAAAATATTATTTGCGATTTATTTATTTATTTTTAGTTTTAGACGATTAAATGACGTCTCTATTGATTTTCTTTTCGTTCGAGTTTATGTGTTTAAACGAATTAAGGTTCTTCTTAAATAGAAAATTTTGTTTTCAGATGTGGAATGCAACGCAAAATGTTGGGTTAAAAGAAACACAGAAATGTTATCCTTGAAAGTATTTATAATTATAATAATAACAACGGTTAACGAAAAAGTATTCTCAACATTTATATTTACATTATTAAACAGGAAAAACGAAAGAACTGTTGTTACCACCTTCGGCAAAATCCAAGACGCTTTTGGGGCTAGCTGAAGGTACTCTGTATGACCTCACTGTATCAGCTGTTTACAGTGGTAACAAACGTATACCTGCGTCAAAGAAATCAGTCCGAACTAAATCTTCCAGTATGAACGACCTTGCTGTGGATGACGGTGAAATTTACCAATCCAATCCCAAATAACCGGGTTTGTTACCCTCTGAAATTCATTTAAAATACAATAAGAAACCAGATTTTCATAAAACATCATAAAACTAAATATATGATATATTGTCGTATCAGCCATATCTTCTGTTAATAAAACTGGCTAAAATAGGAGAAAAATAATACATTTCTTGTATTTTATAGTAGAAATAATTATTTGAAAGTGTTTATCCAGCTATCCTTTACTGTATGTGTCACGAGGCTTCACTGACCTACATTCAGATGTTAATACAGTAAATATTTTATTTTTGGACCTTCTGAGAGGAATAGCTCATTACTTACAGTTTTAGTTTACTTACGCTATATAACTACATAGTTCAACATTTTTATTTTATTACAATAAATAAAATTTAGCATGAATTCATTCTTCTAAGAAATACAAGAAGTCTATGTTTGTTTTTTTACTATTTTAGTCAATTATGTTAATATAAAAATATATGGCTTGCGGGGGACAGATATTCAGCGGCAATTGTCACGAGGGGATTTGTCAAGTTATCAGATGTATGATGTATTATGGGTGTAGCGTGTATGGTATTTAATATATTGAGTGTTATTAAGGCCAAGCTCTCACGTCGAGATATTTCAAATTAATAAGTTACTTATACATTATCGAAAAATATTTTCGCGACTCTGATAAAGCCAGGTGGGTTAAGACGTTCGATTCGTAATCTGATGATCGCGAGTTCAAATCCCCGTCCCACCAAACATGCTCGCCCTTTCAGCCGTGGGGGTATATAATGTGACGGTCAATCCCACCATTCGTTGGTAAAAGAGTACCCCAAGAGTTGGCGGTGGGTGTTGGTGACTAGCTGCCTTCCATTTAGTCTTACATTGCTAAATTAGGGGCAGCTAGCGCAGATAGCAGTTGTGTAGCTTTGCGCGAAAATTCAAAACAAACCTGATATAGCAATGAATAAATGTGCAACGTTAGCGTCGATATTGAAATTGAGTCTTGATTATTTGTGACAATAATAATAATATAAGGATGTCAAATGTAATTATGGGTTCAAGTTTTACCCACACTTATATTAGTCGAGCAATGACTGGGATTCGGTGTCGTTTATATTTTCAGTTATAATATTCTCGCTTATTTTGTATTCATTCATTTCATTTTACTATAGTTATCGATTTTTACTAAACTACTTTAACTTTAAGAATAATGACATTCTAGAAAAGGGCACATTTTAACTGTGGAGGGAACTTGACTGGTCTGTTGTGTTTCTCACATACAGTAAAATACACCTTTTAATTGGAGGTATTAATGTTTAGTGGGAGGATGTGGCCCCCTCAAACCACCCCATGATACGCCATCAGTTAAGGAGATTGAAAGTCAACCTAACTTTGAACGTTAACTTAGTTTACGTGGCGGTACTGTGCATTGTGACTTTCGAAACGTTATTTAGATTTACATACCACTATATAAAACCGCAGACCGTTTAATAAAACCGCGAAAAATATAGTACTTGAACTTTTCATAGTTACTTCAGCTGCAGAACCATGGCTACCATAAAATATTACCAACTTAAATCCTAAGGCTGTACAGCTTAGGGTTGCCTGCAAAACGAGATAGCGTGTCTTAAACAGAAACTACTTACAGAAAAATAACGATTCTAGGAACTGAACAGTGGAATGATTTATGTTAGAGCGTTTCACTGTATAAACTCTGTAGAACTGTTTCGCTAAGGTCTTGCTGTCAGAAATGTCTCCTCTGAACGATTGAGAATGAACATTAAAGCAAAATAAAAATTCAGCCAACCTATTTCAAAGGAACTACAAAACCGTGCTCACTAAATTTATTAAAGTTATTAAACAAGCTAAAAAAATTCGATATTAAATTATTAATATAAGAAGAATGCACGCTCCAAACTGCTCGTGAATTTCGTATATAAAGTTTTATGTAGTTCTTTCAAAATGGCGTATGATTTCAAGCGTAAACGAAGTGATAAGTTCACAAACAACTCATTAATAATGCCCTAGGAACGCGGCAAAATAAGATATGTGTGTGTTGCTGATTTAGTCCATCGCTAACTTACTTGTATTTTAAAATACTTGAATGTATTATTTGTTTTAGCTGTTTTTCGTACTTGTGTTTTTTGGGAACTTATCTGATTTAAAATAAGACATTTTGTTGTTGTTTTTATTAACTACACGTAGGAATTCTTTTAATGTATTCAAGCTATGTAAATTATTGTTTCAAAGTAAAATATTTTTTTATACCTGGTTTGACCTTGTTGACTTTTCTAATAATTTGATTTAAAATATATACTTGTTAGTTATATATATGTACTAAGTAAACGAGTAAAAAATATAGTTTTGTGTGGGAAGAATTTGAAATACTGTTTGGCATAACATATCATACTTTTGTTGTTGCTTATACTATCCTCTACAACTAGTGTTAGTGAATGCTAGTTATTAGAATTAACATTTATGAAATATTTAAACCTAAAACAAAGAATCACTTTAACAGTTAATTTTATTTTCTTAAATTAATTCGCAAACGCCTCTCTTTAGAAAGTTAAGTAATTATAAGTTGCAGACCACCATCTTATGTTTATGTAGCTGCATTTTCAACCGTCATTTTGAACTCAAAGAGGGTTTACTTCATATCATATATTTGTTACTGCGTGTAGAATGAATAAATGAATTAACTGTTAATATGTCATTATTAACACATTAATAATATTAAAATGTATTCTGTATTTTCATCAATGAGTTTTATGTTGTTTGCTACAATACTTTTATAATATTGGCAGAATGTAACCGAAGTGAACCAGGAATGGTAGCCTGCACGAGAATGCACGGCGCCGTGAAATGCACGTGTTTTCCTGGTTATTCCGGTAGATGGTGTGAGAACTGTTCAAGTCGGAACTATAGGGAGAGAAAAGAGTGTAAATCATGCCCTTGTGCTGACACTACGTCATCAGAAAAATGCTCATTAGGTATATTATTTTTTTCTATTGTGGTTGACTGATGATCTTGCCCAATGATGATTGTTCTTTTATCTTTGGATCCAATAGTCTTGCTCCGTACTGTTTATTATTTTATCGGTTTTTGTTTCAATAGTCTTGTTACGTATTGTTTCTTGTTTCATCGGTTTTTGTTTCAGTTGTCTTGCTACGTACTGTTTATTATTTTATCGTTGTTTATATCGATGGTATTGCTCCGTACTGTTTATTATTTTATAGCTTTTGTTTCGATAGTCTCACTCCGTACTGTTTATTACTTTATCATTTTTATTATTATTATATTTTTGTTAATTTAACTTTTTTTTTCATGCTACTGAAGTGTATTTTACAAAAAAATCTCACAATAAACTTTGATTTTTATGGCAGGAGTTAAATTAGATTGACAACAAGTAAATAAGGTGTCTTTAACTACATAACAGAATCCGTGCGTTCACAACAACCTCGTCTTATAGTTTCGTATTAACATCATTTTTTACTTTTTCACGTGAATTTATAACAAATATTTTTCATAATTGTTTTTAATTGTTTAATATATTTCAGTTTTTAAAAACTTAAAACTAATATTCTTTACTCTTTTTTTTAAAATGTGTAAATTGGGATACATATATTTATATATGATATATATCATCTCTAGATAAATCAGGAGAAGTCACGTGCACGTCGTATTTGCCAGGACACAGAGGTGTGTTGTGTGATTCTTGCACTGTGGGTTACCACTGGAAAGAGGTCCACTGTGTAGCACTGAACTGTCTAAGTTTTAGCCTTTGTGCTGACCAAAAGGATGACCCAGTTGTTTAGACTGTATCTTCTTAATGGAAAATCTGGCGTGCAATTTTTATTCACGTTTTTTTTTCGTATTTTTTAGATACTTTATTCTTCGGCTGCCAGATTCATTTTAGAATTTTTATCTATTAATAATGAGTCGTTATCTCGGGCCAAAAAGTCAAGTTAGAGAAACTGTAAACGTATTGAAATTCATAAGTCAGTGAACCCACGAGAAACAAAACTCATGTGTGACTTACTAACTGAAATTATTCTCACAGATGTCGCTTTAATATTATATAACAACCTACGATTTGAGTGGCACTTGTGATCTTGAAAAGTGTATCCGTAACAAAACATTCAAATAAAGCGAATTATCCACACAAATAAGACACACGTAACGAAAAATAATTAAATGGTTCTCGTGGTCTGCGAGCTGAGATGAAATTTAAATATACCCTTTTAAATCTGTTTTAAAAAACTTAAATTTCATACTTAGGTTTCGAAATAATTTTAATATGACAAATGTTCCTGATCTTCTAAATCAAACAAAAAGTGTAATATATAATTAAAAAAAAATGTTATATGTAAACCTGGGTTGTGTAATAATTGTTTTATTACAAACATTCTGTGTTGTTGTTTTTTTACATTTGCTCATAAGACGAAATTGGTCATAAGATTTTAAATTATTGAGCTTTGTATCCTTTGTCTAAGCGCTAATTACGTTCGAGCAACCTAGTGGTACTGCGTGTATGGATATACATGACTGTTGAAATTGTTACATTAAAAATCACAATAATTCATTATAATGTGCCAGTAATACGATTGATCTTTACACAAGAAATTACTGTGTGCGAATCGATTTGTATTTAAAGAAACGGCGAATCACCTTAAATTATTTTCACGGTAAGAAAAATATCTGATAACAATGCAAGTACAACAAATGAGGATGTGTTTATTTCAGGCAAACTCTCATTTATGTGTTTTGTGACTGTTGAGGATACATTACAGAGGATACTACACACACCAAGTCCTCGAATGAACTCGGAACATTCCTTGTGAGCCCGGCATAGCCAGGTGGTTAAAGCGCTCGACTTGTAATCTAAAGGTCGTTGGTTTGAATCCTCGTCGCACTTAACAGACGTGGGGGCATTATTATATGACGGTCAATCCCACTGTTTGTAAGGGAGTAACCCAAGAGTCGGCGGTGAGTGGTGATGACTAGAGCTAATTTTACACTGCTAAATTAGGGACGGCTAGCGCAGATAGCCCTTGTGTAGCTTTGAGATTGAAAAACGAACACCACACGTGCAACAGTTTGTACTGTCAAGCAAACAACAGTAACTACGTGTTTGTGGACACAGTGTGGGCGGAGCTACATGTGTTTGTTTGTTTTGGAATTTTGCACAAAGCTACTCGAGGGCTATCTGTGCTAGCCGTCCCTAATTTAGCAGTGTAAGACTAGAGGGAAGGCAGCTAGTCATCACCACCCACCGCCAACTCTTGGGCTACTCTTTTACCAACGAAAAGTGGGATTGACCGTCACATTATAACGCCCCCACTGCTGGAAGGGCAAGCATGTTTGGCGCGACTGGGGCGCGAACCCGCGACCCTCAGATTACGAAGCGCACGTCTTAACGCGCTAGGCCATGCCAGGTCCCAGCTACATGTGACGTGGAGCAAATAACAACTGGAACAATAATAAGTAGTCATGCTGTGATATATTGTTTACGATACAACACAAGCAACTCAGGTAACTTTTGAAATGTTTGCTCAACAGTTTCATCTGTGAAACACTTGACCGTATCGGTTGTAAAGAGTAAAAGTTTTATTTTGTTCACCAGATGAGATGAAACTACCTGATGATGTTAGGTTGTTGTTGTTGTTTTGAATTAAGCACAAAGCTACACAATGGGCTATCTGTGCTCTGCCCACCACGGGTATCGAAACCCGGATTTTAGCGTGTAAGTCCGCAGACATACCGCTGAGCCACTGGGGGGCGATGATGTTAGGTAACCCTGTTGAGCAAAATAGACAAAATAATTTCTCTGTACAACCAATAACATCTTTTGTAGTCTCACAAAAGATTTCGACCACGTTCTTGGGGTAGCGTGTGTTGTCGATTAGCTATCAGTAGTTCAAAATAATGCACGACTATACCCAATAGTTAAATCGAGATCGTGGGGAAAAGGAGGAACTCTATTATGATTCACAATCAAGATCGTTAAAGAGGTGAAACCCTCCTTATGATCCATTTTGACATTTCTATTAGAAACTTAATGGCTTAGATCATCGAGAAGCAGGACTGTTTCAAACATTTCTGCCTCAATTTAGCTCCTGGTCATGACATTTGGGATCACTGATCTGGTTGTTCAGATCACATGCGTATAATTCAGGTTAAAAACTTCCAATTATAATATTGATTAACAATCACATCTTGGTCTCATTTCAGTGCACATTGTAATGAGGAGCTTAGTACACCATTTAACATAGTTAGTGAGAGACGGAGATCTTGATGACGTCGGCTCCTTGCTACCAACATAACTGAGGTACACAAATGAAAATAGAAAGTAACATTCATTTTTTGTGAGTTATAAAGTTAAAAGACATCCTGAAATCCACTTTTTGAGGACCTAAATTAGGTTATCCATTTTAAGATGATAAAATTATAAAACCTTAAAGTGTCGTTCAGTGATGGATAATCATGTTAATAGTTCAAACTTATGACAGAAGACCCACCCTAAACCATTCAATATCTCTTTCCCTTTTTTTATTCTCTCATAAAGATAATTTCATTTGTTTCTGTATTTGTCATATACTCAACAGTTTATTCCTAAAGTACAATTTTACTTATATAAGCTTAAACCAACAAATGTGTCACTAAATTAACAACAAAAATGTCGTTTATCCAGCATTGCCTAAGGCCAATAAATCGATCAATCCAAAAAGTATGTCACATCATATTGTAAAATATAAAATCACAAGTTCGCCACTGGTCCAGCGGTACGTCTGGAGATTTACAACGCCAGAAAGCAGGTTTCTGTCCCCGTGGTGGGAAGAGAGAGCCCTTTGTGTAGCTTTGTACTTAACTTCAAACAAACAAAACCAAATTATAGCAACCTGAAAAACTTTTTATCCTTCAGTTTCCTGGAAATATTTGAACCAAATAATGTCCTATAGATAATATTAGTTCTAGTTACACAATTATTTTAAAAGCATACTAAACTACAAGACATTTTAGTTGTTTTTTTCTGTGTAAAATCATTAAAAAACACGCATTCATACAATATTAGCGAACTTTATCGTTCCCATTAAGCTCTTCGTGGCTCTATCTAGACACAATAAAGTGAATCAATTCTACCAGTAATTAATTATCAAACTTAATCTGCCAACACTGACAAATAAACAAGTCTTATTTTTATCACAAAGAACTTAACAGAATCATTTTACAACTATCAAACTAAGCAACAGCTGTCTAATTTACGTTTTAAATCAGCTTATCGGCAAAATACTTGGTATATCTAATACACTTTTCTCAATAAATAACTCAATATTCTCATTTTGTTCTTACTCTCATATAATAATATTCAACGTCAGAGTCAGTATAACAGCCTGCATTAAAGAAATACTGCTGAAATTAATGGGAAAATATAATGATTAAAAACACCAGGTAACAACTGGTCACATGTTAGTTATATTCACAGAATCAATGGAACACATGAAAGTCAAATATAAGAAAAAAACAAAGATCTGTTTCTTTAAGAAGAACTTTGTGGTCATCTTATTGCTTCTTGTAAGTGGACAGAAATGAAACTGTGACTGCTTCCGAATGCAAACTTTAATCACCAGGAAGAAATTTTCCAGTAATTTAGCTAATATGTGTGAAAATTAATTTACCTTAACAGTTACTTTATAAGTTTTATCAGGAAGGTTTGTGAAACATTAAAATCTCTTACAAAACCACGTGAATATATATATAACTATTTTAAACAGTTTTGGACTGCATGTGGCTGTTCTAATAAATATTATTCAATTTGTTTGTTTCTTAATTTTGCGCCCCCAGTGGCTCAGCGGTATGTCTACAGACTTACAACGCTAAAAATCGGGTTTCGATACCCGTGGTTGGCAGAGCACAGATAGCCCATTGAGTAGCTTTATGCTTAAGCTCCCCAGTGGCTCAGCGGTATGTCTGTGGACTTACACGCTAAAATCCGGGTTTCGATACCCGTGGTGGGCAGAGCACAGATAGCCCATTGTGTAGCTTTGTGCTTAATTCAAACCAACAACAACAACTTAATTTCTCGTAAAATTACACGAGGAATTACTACTGCGTTAGACGTTTCTAATTTAGCAGTATAAGACTAGAGGGAAGGCAACTCAAGTCAACACCCTTCATCGCTATCTCTTGGGCTACTTTTTTTTTAATCAACGAACAGTGCGATTGGCCATCACATTATCGGCAAGACATGACCACATGGCTGGGGCGTTGGACACGTAATTTGAAGGTCGATGGTTCGAATCTTCGTCACACCAAGTATGCTCATCCTTTCAGCCGTGGGGGCGTTTTAATATGACGGTCAATTCTATTATTCGTTAGTAAAAGAGTAGCCCAAGAGTTGGCGGTGGGTGGTGATGACTAGCTGCCTTCCTTCTAGTCTTACACTACTAAATTATAGACGACTCGCGTAGATAGCCCTCATGTAGCTTTGCGCGAAATTCAAAAACAAGCAAACAAATTCAGAACGAAAGACGGTAAAATTAAAAACATTCTTATTTTCGGAATTAATTATAGAATAATGACTCTAAAGTATCTTGAAGAAACAAAACGGAACCCCATGATATCAGACGTACTTCTATAAAGACCCAAAACTGTTCTATTTCAAGAGTAAATAAAACCAAAATTAAAACTGGCAAATAGCTTTCTTTCTTGCTTTTCGAATTCATATGTCATGCTTTAGTGTGGTCTACAGAATGCATAATTCTTCTCATAATTCATCTCATGCGCACGTTTTACTGACATCACGACAGTAGAAGTTGCAACGTCAAGCGTCTTCTGTGTGATGTCATTTTAGTATCTACTGATTGAATGACAGACAAAACACCACTGTATATTTGTGCGATTGGTTAAACTAGGTGATCCCTCCAGGCGGTCTTCCTTCCCGTTTCGGGGAAATAAAATCACGACTAGACTTTACTGAAGATCATTAGACTATAGCACTCTTTCAATAATTAAATATGTGTTGCAGAAAATTGTTTAACTAATCAGGTGAGCAGTTTGTCGCTGCTCTAATAACGATAACGCAAAACCCCATAGTGCTCAACTAGTTTACCGCTTCCTGAAACAAGAGTACATAGAGCAAATGAATCATTCAACATGGTTATCACACTTAAATTTTTAAATTCGCTTGAGCATGCGCAGAGCAGCACATGATTAACCTGTAAATATTGTTGTTGAATTGTACTGTGATAGCTCAGCAGTTCCTTAATTTATTCACATCGGCGAATGACTACATTAATGTTTTCTGGTTATTTAGTAGGCTATAAAGTCTGAACTTTTAAACGAGCAGTTGTGGGCGCAGAGACCAACAGCATTCATTTCCAGTTTTGTTTTTTTATTATTATTTATCAGTTGGGTTTCCGGGTTTGGACTTCAGAAAATTTGTTCACTTTAATATCATCCAGACTTGACATTTGTTTTATACACAAGTTAACTCAGAGTTATATCTTAAAATTATCCGAATATGTTACTTATTCACGCGTAATTTCAGAATACGAGTATTATTGTTGACAAGGCCAGATTTAGGGTTTTATTGGCCCTAGCCGTTTCATCTTATAAAGACCCCTTCGAGACAGAACCTCTACGTGCACTATATTTATAGCCATAGGTTGAGGCTCCCTAAATATTGTGAGAACCTGGGCTTCAGCCCGGTAAGCCCATGCCTTAATCGGGGGTTAATTGTTTATTTTAAACGCTAATGAAAGCGGCTTCGTATTTGGACTAGTTTTTCTTTCGTCATGGCGTAAGTTTTTAGTGTGTGCTTTGTTTGTTTTGGAATTTCGCACAAAGCTACTTGAGGGCTATCTGTGCTAGCCGTCCCTAATTTAGCAGTGTAAGACTAGAGGGAAGGCAGCTAGTCATCACCACCCACCGCCAACTCTTGGGCTACTCTTTTACCAACGAATAGTGGGATTGACCGTAACATTATACAACCCCACGGCTGGGAGGGCGAGCATGTTTAGCGCGACGCGGGCGCTAACCCGCGACCCTCGGATTACGAGTGCACGCCTTAACGCGCTCGGCCATGCCATTTAGTGTGTGCACAATCTAATACGTTTCCCGTCCGGACGTTCAAATGTTTCGTCCGAATATCCACGTTGCTACGTATTTATCACACTGAATTAGGACAGTGTTTGTCAACGTGGGCCACATAGGTTCCCAGGACCCACGTGATGTTTCGAAGAGCCCATACGCGAATGATGGAAAATTACAGGGCCACGGTAAATTCTGATTGGGCCACCAAATCTTTACTACCCGAATAAAATATTTGACATTTAAAATTGAATCATAGGTTCCCTTCTCCCCACGGCTCAGAAGTTACTGGACGCGACTAGCACTGAAGTAACAATCAAAACGTTAGTCTGGTATCTGTGAATGTTTTCATCTGATTCATACTAACACTAAAACTATCGTTGTGGGTCACTACTCCACTAACCGTGCGCTCAAGGACGCACCATCTGAAGAGCTCAACAGTTGAGTCTCACTCCACATAGTGTTAGAGAAGCAACTGTAATTAACTCGCTCTGGGCGCTCCATTTCATACCCGAATTATTTTTAACAGCAATTATTTTTTACAACAACTGAATGCAAAAATAGCTTTTTCTTGCATTGCAGAGCAATCAGTATATTTGAACAACAATTGGTCAAAGAACATAACAACATGAGAACAATCATCCTCAAGATAGTCTTCAGTACATAACAGGAAAACCAATTAGTGGATCATTGATGTATAGTGTACATTGTATACAATTGTAGCTGATGGATCTGAAAGATAAACGGAAATTTGAGTAAGCGCAACAAAATAATAATTATAAAAAATTAAACATTGTTCAAGTTAATATTTGTTTGTTTTTCATTATTGTTATCGTTAAAATTAAACGTCGAAGATGTTATTAATATACAAATCATTTCAACAATGTTATAATGTTTACATGCATCAGATCCTGATTGTTGTGTCACGTTCTTGTTTCCTCTTTAAGCCTAAGCAAGGTTTAAGAACTAAAAATAATTATTATTGAACATCGATAAACATCCAGTGCTGGATACTCCAATTTTGTGTTAAAATGAAGATAATATTTGTGTCGTGCAGTAGATGAGTAGGTCAATACGATCTGAAAGTCAGGAGTGATTTTTGTATACAAAAGTGTTTGTAATTCATCCTTTTAGTAGGTACTATTTTAATTTTTTCATTTAAAATATCGTGAATTTTGTAAAAAAAACAACAAGCCCAAAAATCTGCGTGATGGCTTTTTGTTATACTAACTGTGAGGCGAGGCTCATGGTGCCGCTAATTTTGATTTTTTTTTTCCCAAAGATGCTACCTCTGGATTAATAAATTTCTTTGGGACTGACATTATTCTTAAACATATGTCTGTCAGATTATGTGAAAGAAAATTAATGTATTTCAAAATAAAATAGTTTATTGAAAAAAAAATTACTCGAAGGAAACACGTGTGAAAAACAAAACATAATTTTTTAGTTGCATCATACACATATTTCCTTGGTGTTACAAACACATCAAGCGTTACACAGTGAAACCTTGTCATTATCCTTTTCTTGTGTGGAAAAAAGGCACAAATCTCTCTTCCTACGATGTAGACGTTCAGTTTCATATCCGATATCATCATGTAAAATGTCTTCAATGCCCCTTGTTAGGGAACGAACTAAAGTTGAAGTATTTACACAGACACGCAACCCTCAGGGTTCCACGAACTTTTTTAGCGAATTCCCTTTATGTCATTGATTTTATGGCATTTTAACAAAATTGTTAAATTATACGACATATAAATTCAAAATTATTCATATCATGTTCTGCAAACAGTTCATCAACTTACATTAATAATGTCTTCCTCGGTTCAACCCACTTCTGAAGTTGTCAGTTTACAAGCAAAATAATGAGAAACTCAAAGTACTAAATGCAACCAATACATGGTAAAAAATACATTATTCATTTGACAAACTCCTCGTGGTATCACAGCATGACAAATAAAAAACTTACTTCTGAATACTGTCAGCAATAAACAATGGTTACGAATGAGAAATACTGGAAGAGGTACCACCACCGTTCTGATAACACAGACGTAATTTGTTCTTCATAAAATTAACTGAATAAAAATACGGATTGTAAAGGATCAACTAATTTTATCTCGTATCTTTCTTATTATAAGAAAACGACTTATATTCGAACGCAGAGGGAGTTTTCAATAAGCATGTCAACTTTTAACCGTAGGACTTACATTCGAGAGCAGTTTATATTCGGTACAATACAGTAAATTGGAATTCTGCTATATAAACTTATTTCTATAGTGAAAAATTGTGCTGATGTATATTTCTTAATATATCTATAAATTTATCATTGTCATCATTATTATTTACGTGATCTGTTTTTATTTTAGATATTAGATTATCCATGCGGTGTCGAAGAAATGTCGGCAACTTTCCATTGAGTACTTTGCTCACAGTTTTATTCCATTACCAGAAAACAGTAGGATGCCAATGTGTTTAATATGTAAGGTTACAATTTAAAATAAAAGCTTGTAGCCACGTAAGTTATGGAAGCACTTGGAGACAGCACACAAAGACAAGAAATGATAATTTCCAAATGAGGACAACGATAAAATGAATGTTGAGTGAAAAAACAGCTACAGGAGACAAAGGTTTCCTTGCACCCTCCGAAATTTCCAAATTAATAGCAAAAGCTGGCAAACCACATAATGTAGGTGAATATTTGATTTTTCCAGCAGTGTCTGTTGTAATTTCAACTTTCATGAATGAAAGTGCACATTTAATTACTCAGGTCATCCCTTTGAGCAGTTCATCAGCATCGATGAAATGGCAGATAATATTGAAAACAACTAGTCGTTCAGCTATAAGTTCAAAGTTTGCTCTGCAAATTGATGAATTCTTTTCACAGGATAATAAAGCGCTACCGATGATATGTGTTAGATTCATGGTTTATAATTAGCTCAGAGAAATGCTTTTTGCTTGAAAGTTTAGAACAGACACCAAAGGTTAAACAATTTTTGAAGAAGTGAAGAGTTATTTCAAATAAAACAATATCTTTCTTGACAATATGATGGTTTGTGAAAGTGATGCTGCTGTTTCAATGGTAAGTAGATACAGATAATCTGCTGTTCCTGTTTTATTTTTATACATTGCGTCGATTCACCGACAGCATTTGGTTTCAAAGAAATTGAGAGGACGTTTGTGTGACTCTCTTACCGTTGTAACAAAGGCTATCAACTTTATCAAATCTCGTTCATTTCAAGATCGTCTTTTCTGACAACTTTGTGATAAAAATGAAAAAGATTTTGAACGACTAGTAATGCATACAGAGGTTTGTTGGTTATCAAAAGTAAATTGTCGTTTTGTTGCACTTTTGGACAGTATTATATCAGATATTTTTGAAAAGTTGAATTTGTTGAACAAACAATCAGAAGGAAAAACTGTAACCTTATATCTTGCAAAGAGGTCATTACTGCTTTCCTTTGAAAACTAAAGTTATTCTGGAGTAATATTGGACGTCGTGAGTTCACGCAATTTCCTTTTTTGGCCATCGTTGACTGCATTGAACTGCAAGATGACGATCTTAATGTGTGTGTGGAATATCTAAAATATTTGTGTGGTGATATGCAGATTCAGTTCAGCGACCCGCTGGATATGAATATTCCGGATTAGGTGACGGATCCATTTGAGGTGAATGTGTTTGATGTTGACATCACATTACAAGAATATGTCAACGAACTGCACAGTGATATAACAGTCCAAGCTAGATTAAGCGTGATAAACATTATTTCTGGATAATTAGTGAAATAGCTAATAAGTTTCCACAGCTCTGGAAGAAGAAAAAGCTGTATTTTATCGATTTTCCCATATCATATCTGGTTGAAACTGGTTTTAGTCCTTTGATTTATTTGCTATCAAAAATACATAACCGTTTTGATATTGTGAAAAGAAGTGATTTTTGAGTATCACTGGCCACACTACAACCAGACATTCAAAAACTTTCAAGTGTTCATCAGGCCCAAGGATCTCACCAAATAAAATGTCAATAATTAATAGAATATTTTTTACTTGTGTAAGTAAACAGTATATTATAAACAAATTATTTAAAAATAATGCAGTATTGTTAAAATAATATTATAAATCAACAATGTGGAAATAAAATAACATTTTCCTGCGTAACAACGCCTACAAGGAGTAAAATCACAGAGATAAATCAAACTCAAAAGGGGACCACGAACAAAAATGGTTGAGTTTGTTTGTTTTGAATTTCGCATAAAGCTACTCGAGGGCTATCTGTGCTAGCCATTCCAAATTTAGCAGTGTAAGACTAGAGGAAAGGCAGCTAGTCATCACCACTCACCGCCAACTCTTGGGCTACTTTTTTACCAACGAATAGTGGGACTGATCGTCACATTATAACGCCCCCACGGCTGAAAGGGCGAGCATGTTTGGCGCAACGGGAATGCGAATTCGCGCCCCTCAGATTACGAATCGCACGCCTTAACACGGCCACAAAAGAGGTTGAGAAACACGAAATTAAGCAATGTTACAAGTGATTTTTCATCTGCTACTTCTCTTTTATATTTGAGTGAAAATTAATAAATTTGCCTATGTTTTAGAATGATTTTATTCTTAAAATAATATTGCCTTTTGCATAAAATAAAATGTATTCATTTCCTCACAGAATTTGGAAAAATTCTCCGAAGTTTTAATCTAGGTCTGATTATATGATATAATATTTTTGCAATTAAAATTTTATTTTATTTTTTGCATTTCAAAAGTGGCTGTTCTTGGTTGTTGTGGTAAGTTACAATCTTAGTTAATTCTTTTTTAATTAAGCACAAAGCTACACAATGGGCTATCTGTGCTATCTTCTTGAAGATATTTTTATCAACAAAAATTTCAGTGTGGCGCGAGCAAATTTTTATTCTAAAAGTGCGACCCACAAAAAACAGTTTTGGAACCACTGCGTTAAGGATATACAACGCACAGAAGGAAAACTGGTTATTTGGTAACTGTATTGCAAGTTAATTATAGAAAAAAAAAGTTAACTGTTTGCTGTGATTTTAGTGATTCATTTACATTATTTTTTCATCGTAATCGTTAAAAATTAAAAACGTTATTCTTAAATAATAAGAAAATATATATTTATATGAAAAGAAATAAAACGGTACACAAGTAAGCCTTATCATAGAACCCTAACGTTGAGATTGAGAATTTTATTTCAGTAAATTTCGTTAAGACGATCGAGAACGTTCGACATTCACACGAGCAAAGATTAGAATATGTCTGCTTGTCGGTACCAATGCAATTAACGAAACAAGTGCTGGGTGTCACTATAAACTTATGTAATTATATCGACACAAATCTAGATATTGCGAATATTGTGTTGTATTTATTTATGACCTGGAAATTTAATCGAAGATTTCAGAGGTACAGTAAACTAAGATTAGTAAGGGGTAATGTTTAACTTTAATTAGGGCTTCTAAAAATAGATTATAATTAAAAAATTGATGCTTTAATATAAATGGTATATATCATTTCTTATCATTGTTATAATGTAAAGTTTTGAAAATATTTGTTGAATATTGATTGAATTTTTTCGATCTTTAAACTTGGAAAGATGTAAACCGAGGTAAATTAATAATTACCGTATATAAGCATAAGGTAAACGTAAAGTATAAAACAGCAGACGATACTTTAGTGGATGGTTAAGCCTGAGACCTAAAGTTAGGCTAATGCTATCGAATGTTACCGAACGACAACTTGTGTCATACTTCTAATATTAACTTGGTATTACCACATATTGGATGATTCGTAAAGTCTTGAAAATTCCAAAGATATTTTAAACAAAGTACCTATAGTAAATTTATTCATTCAATGCACGAAACAATATTGGAATAATGCAAAATTAATCAAGGGGGTAATAGAAAAGTGCAAGTTAAGGGTAGAAATATTCAAACAAAAATAATAAGCTAATTAAAGTGTTAACCAATCCAGAAAAATAAAAGATTGCATTTATGACTACACAAATATTTATGATTAAGAAATACGAAAACAATACAATACTAAAAAGGAGATACAAAATACATAAGTATATAACGATTAAAGCAATGATTATTTCTGACCTCCATGATCTTTAAGGCTCGGCATGGCCAAGTGATTAAAACCTGAGGGTCACACCAAACTTGCTCGCCCTTTCAGTTACAGGGGCATTTTAAGTGATGGTTAATCCAACTATTTGTTTGTAAATGAGTATCCCAGTAATTAGCGGTGGGTTGCAATGATTAGAAATGCGTTCCATCGGGTCTCTTACTACGACGTTATGGATTGGTAGCCCTCGTGTAGCTTTTCGCAAAATTTAAAACAAATCTAAGTCTCGAAGCGAATTGTCACCGCTTATCCACTAATCTTGGCACCTTTAAAGAAAATAAATGTATAAATTAGTGAACTTTTGAAATGTATTTTATTTAAAAAACGAAAACATGCGAGTTGAGCATACAGTACTTGCACCTAGAGCACTCATTGTATGCTGTGAAGTGCATGGTTTTGGACTTCAGTAAAGTTCAAGATTGAATTTTTGAAATGCCAGTATAGTAAAGCTTTGCTTTTGGTTTTGTTACTTAAAATGCTAAAGTATCCAAGTTTTCAAAGATTTCGTATGAGCGGTTCGTAAAAGTTTATTTTCAAGCCAACAGATGGGGATACTTTGGGTGAATAAACGTATTTTTTGAGACTGCAAGTTGATGTTTCGTCCAACATGCAAGCACTGGAACTAATGAAAGGATGGTGGTCTTGTCTGAGTGAGGCCTCTTTATGTTTAACTTGGACATTAGTCTTACAAGATACCAATATGACGAAATGAAACGTTTTACAATAAATTCTTTCAAAACTAATACCGATACAATTTTTGTTAGTTCCTCTTAACAAATTGTAAAGACGCGAGTATGTCATGGATGATCGTAAGTTTCATTTTCTGTGTAAGTGCTATAGCAGACTCAGGAGGGAGGGATGATGGTTTTTTCTTTTGTTTTTATATTTTGAAGTGTGATTTTTGCAGAAAATTAGCATCTGTGTTTTTGAAGTCACAGTTTTAAATTCTTCTAAATTACCCTTCACAAAATGAAAAAGAAATCTTGAAATCTTTTTAGTGCTTACACTATATATACGTAGAAATTGACTTTAAATAGTATCTCAGTACACCCCTCAGTGTGGATTCCTGTATGTGGTGAGGAGACCTCCCAGGGAAGGTTCTGTTCTTTCAGGTTACCTCCTCTGGGATCTAAATATCCACCCATGTGTTTGCCGTGCGTGGCTACCCGTGAAGGGAAGGAGAGGTTCCTGGTGGTTGAGAGGTCCAATCCTGTAGACGGGCGGCCTTTAGGTGGCCTCTTGGGTCAGTTGGCTGGTCCACTTGGGCTAGAGTCAACCAAGTACCAGTGTTGGAAGTTCTCAATGGGTGTTGTGGACATTGTATATTATGCTGGTGTTTGGGTATAGTGGTCACGAAACCCTGGCGTTGCAGCAGTGTCCTTTCTTGACATTGTAGTTCATCTCCTCGTAGGACTCTATATTGGGTGGGAACAGTGGGCACCGAAATTTTCTTTTTTTTCTATAGATCTTTCTAATAAAAAATAAATAAAATAGTGAAATAACAGTGAATAGGTAAAGACCATGTCTTGAAGACTCTGATCAGCAATCTTAAACATTTGTACAACCAATTGTACTTCATTTTCTTATCCTACATTTTCTTTCAGAGAAATCTATAGGGCAAATGTTATTTTCGGAGAGACTTGCTGACTCTCATAAGTCAGTAAAGAAGCTTCAATCTGGAGACATATTGGTTAAAACATCCACATCCCATCACAGTGAACTCCTTGAATTCAAAGGCAATTGGGGATATACCTATTGAGGTTACACTCATGCTACTTTGAATTCATCACGAGGAGTTATTGATGAGAGGGATTTGGAGAACATCCTCGAGTCAGAGATTCTCGCTGATTTCTCAACTCAAGGAGTTTTTTCAGTGAAGCGCATCTCCACTCGCAAAAATGGAGTTACACTGCCGACAGATATCCTTGTTTTGATAGTTACATCACTACGTGCACCTGCCACCATCAAGGTAGGTTATCTTAATTTCAGGGTTTGGCTATACATTCCAAACCCTCTGATGTTTCCAGTGCCAAATGTTTGGTCACTCAAAGACGTCATGTCGTGGTTCCATGACGTGCTTGTTTTGGTGGCAAGGACCATGATGCCTATGTGTGAAATGGAACCACATTGTTCAATTGCAATGGTTCTTCCATCTTTTGTTCTTGCCCTAAATGGTTAAAGGAAAGAGAGGTGCAGCATTTGAAAACGACTCATAACATTACTTATCCTGAGGCTTTAAGATTGCTGTCCACCACTTCATCTCGGACATATGCTGCAACACTTCATTCCACAACTATAATGAGAGTGCAGATAGATAACTCTGTGCCTTCAAGAGAATCGTTCTCAGAACAAATGAAAAGCCTTTTGACCTCCATGGTTAAAAAAGTTGATGAATCAACTTCTACACCCATCTCTGTTCCTCCCATACATTTCAATAAACCCCAAGATCCACATCCTGTGGTTCCAGGTGCAGACACTTCTTCAGATACACCTTTTTCTCTCACCTCAGGTGCAAAACACTGATTTATTCGCATTATAAATCACTGGAATCTTCTTCCAAGAACAAAGACCTGCCCAATCGACCCGGGGCAGGATCCATGGTGGTCGATAGACCTCTCTCGAATAAGGACAGTAAAGAAAAAAGACGTGGTCGTAAACAGTAGGGTTCTCCAGCCAATTCGCCGACATGTCATTAAGAATGGGCACCTTGATACAATGGAACTGTCGAGGTTTACGATCTAATCTGGATGACATCAAAACACTGATTGCTTCTTACCATCCTGTATGTCTTTTCTTGCAGGAAACATTTATGAAACCTGCCAAAACATTCACCTTTATTATTATTGATACTGAAAAAATAACAGAAATGGAATTAGAGGGAGAAGCTGGTATAGTAATTTAATTTTAAAAACAAAAACTGTTTATATATAAGTGTAAAAATATTTGTATTGTCATTCATATTTATTATTTGGTGATTGTTTGTAAAGTTTCTTTTTTTAATGTAAATGAACTGATACTAATGAGACTGTTGATTTTTATAACTGTTGACAATTGTATAATGACAACTAATAAGATATATTTAAGGAGAGTAATACCTGGTTACATAATAATTCTAGGCTATTTTTGATAGTGGAAATGAAATGTATTCATTGTGAAAAAGATGTGTGTAAAGCTGAGAAAAGATGCTTTTCCTTTGACACATTATGAGGTATGTCATGACATGCAACTAATATAACAACAAAAAAATAAAGGAGTTGTCCTACTCACTGAATCAAATCAAACCCTCTTCAAAAATATGTCAGCTGTTATCCTTCAAGTATTTGTCAAGCTTCCTCTTAAATTCCTTTGTATTAACTGCATCCACTACATCCAAAGGTAATCTATTCAAGAGGACAACTACCCTATTAGAAAAATAAAGTTATCTTAGCTGAAGATGGCTTTTACCCTTCCAAAAATTTATACTTACTTCGCTTTACCATATTCACTACCAAATATAAAAAAAGATGTTGTGTCAACACTTTCAACCCTTTAACAGTTTCTATTAAATCTTCACTAACTCTTCTTTTACTTAAAAGAAGTTCAGAGATCTTAACTTATCATCATTTGACAACTTTTCTATCCTAGGTATTATTCTAGTTGCTCTCCTCTCAATCCTTTCCAACAATTTAATGTCCTTCCTAGAGTAAGGAACACAAGATTGAACACAGTAATCCACATGTGATAGAGCTAATGACCTGTATGATGATATTATAACCTATTTAGACTTGCATTCGATATTTCAGTTAATACAGCCTAAAACCTGATTTGTTCTTCTACAACAAGAGATTAAAGAAGCAGGATGCCAAACTTATTCCCATTAACACCATTAAGGTTATTTCAATCACAGTTATACCCAAAATTCAAATTGTGATTGCATTATCTTTCATTTATTTGTCAAACTTTTCAAATAATTGAAATCCTTTGATAAAGCATCATTTTTACAGCTAGCATCACATAAATTTTAATATAATCAAGTTAAAATAATCTTTTTATGATTCCCTGATGTGCTCAACTTGTGGCAACAGTCCAGTCTGATTGAACTTCATTTTAAAACATTCCTCTGCTTTCTTCCGTCTAGCCAATTTACTATTCATTGTTCAACAAGCCTTTTATGTGGCATCTCATCAAATGCTTTCTGAATTTTGCAAAGCACATTACTAAACTCAGTACCTTTTCTCACCACTAACGTAAAACTAATATGTCTATACTTATTGGGACACTGTTGATGATATGCCTTTAAAAGAAAAGTAAATTTAACCAACTTCGAATCTTTTGGCACTTGCCCGCTTTTCAGGGACTTAAAAAACAGATGATTCGTTTATCCAACTTTTGGGGGAATATTATCCAGTTCAGGAAACTTATCATTCTTTAAGTTTATAAATTTTTTTCTTAACAAGCCCAGAATTAATGTGTTAATTTTTAACTTTGTTTCCATCTAGTAACTGTTCAGGCTGAGTAATATTGCTTAAATTTTCATTAGTAAAAAAAATGAAGAAAATTTAGAATTTAGTAACTGAGCCACCCAATAATTATCAGATATTAACCTTCTGGTGTTATCCCTCAAATGTCCTACTCACGTTTTAACAGTTTGCTTGACCTTAATGTGTTTGAAGAAATTCTCACTATTCTTATATTTTCACTCAATATTTTTTTCTTGATTTGACCAAATTGATGTTCTTGTGTCTTCTGATTTTCCAATCATTGTCATGAATTTAAACTTGTAAAGTTTTTCCCTAATTTTATTCCTTGTATCCTTTGTGAGTTGTCTTGGTTTCTATACTTGTTGACATTATTTTCTCTGTAATGAATATTTAATAATTAAAATAATTTCCACATTTGATCAGTACCTCCAACTAATCCAGTTTCCAAATTTTTGCTACATCTTTTCAAAATTTGCTCTTTTTTGAAATTTGGAACAAAAATCCATTGTTCATTATTTCCATATGTATCAAAACATCAGATATAATTGAGAAATGATAACTTGCACCCATGTGTTCCAAAACCTACACTATTAACTATTTATTTATTAGAAGTTAACAGTAAATATAAAATGCCCTTTCTTTATATATTTTCTAACTGTTGGAAAAACTAACCTGAACAATTTCTAAAACACTGTCTTCCTCATCACTTGACTCTAATATTTCCTGATCTATGCCTAAATTTCAAACCTCCCATAATTATAACCTCATTAACAGTTTAATTCTTAACTCTCATCTCTCTATAGAATTTATTATAATTTTATCAGTATCATCTGGTGTTATGTAACACATTCTATTTAGAAGCTTTTTCTATTTATAACTCAAAAATATTCAACTGCATTGTTATAAGCTCTGATATCCTCAAGCCTAACAGGTTTTAATTCATATTGTATGTACAAAGGCATTCCTTCCTTCCTTTTGTTACTCCATTCTTATTAGTCAACTTATAACCCTATGTTCTAAAGGAATTCTTTTCATTATAAATGTTTATCTTTGGGCAGGTTTCAGTTATTCCTATTATATGAAAATCATCTTTTCTTATTATTCTGTCCCTCTTTGTAATTTTACTTTAGAGTTGGCCTTACAGTTGAGTTAATAGTCCTTGCAAACAAACCAGCCTTTATCCTATTTAAAGGTAAACTATCCATTCAAAAAAAATTCTCCATTTTGTACTTAATGTATTCCATAAATCCAAGTATTTAACCTTAGTGGCCCATTTATAGTTTCATACCCTCATTGGAGTTTTGGCAATATCTATGACAAAATTAAGTTATTGTGGCCATGTTTCTAGAATGCACTGTAATTAACAGTTAGCCCTTCTGATCTGCCATTATTAACATGCATTACAAAGACGATATCTCTATGTCACTTTCTTTGTCAGTTGTAAACTCCATGGCATTTTCTAGGATGAAATGTGTTCTTTACCAGAGCCTGGTTTTTATAATCAAATGTATATTATTACTGCCTCTAACCTCCTGAAAGTCATCACTAGCCCCTGTATCCTTCGTGTAAAACCTCAGTTTGCTCTATATTCTGCTGCCACCTTTTGCAGTCAGTCATTCTCATTTTCTACTGTTAAAAACTGCCTTCCAGTTTCTCCTCAAACCTATAAACTATACATACAAATTATACAATTTCTTTAAATATGACCATCAACCCCAAATTCCTCAACAAACCTCACTTCTTGCACCTGTTGTACCTAATAAAGTGTGAGCACCCACGCTACTTTTAACAATTGCAGTCTGGGAATAAAAAACAACACTAAATACAAGTGGCCTACTGACAACAGTGTTAAGTTTCAAGTTCAAATTGAGTGTTATTGTTTTCACACTACCTTATCTCTTTTCCAGACTAATAATGTTTGTCTGTAAAATGAGAAGTGACAGTGATTTGCCTCTTAATTACTTTTGCTATAATACAATTTATTTTGTAAAATAAAAGTATAAGCTTATATTTTAGATAAAATCACATCACTTATTAAATCAAACTGTAGATAAATATACCACCAACTCCTCTATCAACCTCTATCCCTTTAATTACCACTGTTAGTAGCACAGCTACAACGTGGAACAGTTATCTAATTACATGCACCAAATCTTAATTTAAACAATTTACTAATGTAATAAATCTTCATCAGTTATTAAGTAATAATAAAAACACTAATATTTTAAGTCAAATAAATTCCCCTTTTAGCTTATCTATTATTGGTATGAGTGGTTACCTGAAAATGTCTGATGGGTTGGATTAAGTTTAATGTTGTAACTTTAGTCTTTGTACATGTAGTAATGAAACCTGAAAGGGCTTTATTCCAACTAAATTAACTAAGAAATTCTAGATTTTAAGGACAATGTTGTTTTTCTCAGAAGAACGCTATGACTTACAACAACAATTATTTTTTTGAATATGGGATCACAGACTGGGGCATAGAAAGACAGATTAGAGATTTAAAATATTTGGGAAATATCATTTTTATACCAGCCCTTCAGTGAAGGATTCGTGAAAAAAACTGAGTGAGGTGCTGGGATTAATAATGCATAGTATATAATATATGCTATTGCTATTTATGAAATTTACAAAATAAACTAAAATGCATATTTCTATCCGAATTCCAGTGTTTATTATATTTATTACCTATCTTAGTAAAGTGTAGATGTATATGTAGAATCTCAAAATTAAATTAAGTGAAACTAATTCACACACAGAAAAAAAAAATTAAGAGTTATACATGTGCTTTATTTACTGCTCATTTGCATTATAAGTTATTAATGAGAAATTGGATATCCAGTTAAGTCTAATTTAAATAATGTTTAGAAAAAAAATCAATTTTTAAAATTTTCTGCCAATCTAATGTTTGTTTTTTTCTATTTCTTGGCAAAACAATCAATCATTGTCGTGAAGTGCAGGAAAATTTTGTTTTACTTGGAATTTTGTGGAAAGTTACATGAGGCTATCTATGCTAGCTGCCCCAAATTTAGCAGTGTAAGACTAAAGGAAAGGCAGCTAGTCATTACCACACACTGCCAACTCTTGGGCTGTTCTTTTACAAAAGGATAGTGGAATTGACCCAAACACATTTGCATTTCAGCTGCATGGGCATTAGAATGTTGCTTGGCCAGGAGGTCAAGGTGCTCAACTCATAATCTGAGAAAGGATAGTATTAAAAAGAATTGTAAGTTATGTAATAATTTCATTAGGTTTGTTCTACCTTGAGGTTTTGAGAATTGCTACACAAAGTTTAGAATTATTGACATAAAATAAGTATTATTAATAAGTGGCATATGCACATGCTTTTATTAAAGCATGTAGATTTTTCCCTCACTGGTTTAGCGGTAAGCCTAAGGATTTACAATGCTAAAATCAAGGATTCGATTTCCCTTGGTGGACTCAGTAGATGGCCTGATGTGGCTTTGCCATAAGGAAAACACACACACTATTATTGTTATCTGTGATTATTTTGGTACATTAAAGTTTCAAATGAGATAAAGAAACAAGAAGGAAGTTTTCAAATAGAGTCTTGTTGAATTATCTGTATTATATTACAACAATTTCTTCAACAGTGGAATAAGAAATGTATAAAGAGATAAAGAAACAAGAAGGAAGTTTTCAAATAGAGTCTTGTTGAATTATCTGTATTATATTACAACAATTTCTTCAACAGTGGAATAAGAAATGTATAAAGAGGTAAAGAAACAAGAAGGAAGTTTTCAAATAGAGTCTTATTGAATTATCTGTATTATATTACAACAATTTCTTCAACAGTGGAATAAGAAATGTATAAAGAGATGTGTATACATGTATTGTTTATCAATTAATTTAAAGACTATTATTTTTTAATCAGAAACATATGATTACAAGTTGGGCAGACGGCTCAGAGGTTCCTGTCATAGCATTGCTGGTTCAAGGAGGGTATGAATGTGTGTACATTGTGTTGCAACATCTACTGAACCACTGTCCTGTGTTGGTAGTTCAGGGAAGTGGAGGGCTTGCTGACATACTAGCATATGCATTCTCAGAAGTGAAGCATAGGTGAGATATAGTTTATTCATACTAGGGTATATAAACATATATGTGGAAGGGAGTAGATATAATTAAGTGATGAAAGCCACTATTGTTTAGAAATTGAATAAGAATAAATATTTATTCAGGCTTAGGGACATTAACAACTAATGAAAGACTAAACCTTTATTGGCTTAATGTAGTGTTTAATTGGGCATAAAGTGAGATCAGGTATTCTCATGTGTTATCTTGAGGACTCATGGAAGATGGAACCAAGAATTTATGGAAAACACCTTAAAGCCACAGATTACCTTGAAAATTGCAGAAAAGTTTCCAGACCTTGATGAAAATACCACATCCAGAAATATTTTTAGAGATAAAACACTAGAATGTGTACAACATGCACAGCAGATGAGCTTTGTAGACACCTTTAATTTAAAGGTATCAATGTAAATCTGTTTTTTTTTAACAATGTGTAGAGTAAATTATAGGGATAAAAAGATATTATTATTATTATATAATGCTCCCCAGTAGCACAGTGGTGAGCTTGTAGACTTAGTGTTAGAAACTGGGTTTTGTTACCTGTGTGGACACACCATGGATAGCCCATTGTGTAGCTTTATGCTTAATTACAAACAAAGGATTATCAGTTAGTTAATGCAATTCCTTTTTTTAATGGAGGTTGTAAATATTGTCCCAGTAATTATAGACCTGTTGGTCTTACATTGGTTATGGGAAAAGTTTTGAAATGTTTGTTAAAAAATGCTTTGCAAGACATTTAACAAAGTTTAGAATTTTATTGGATAGTCAACATGGTTTCACTGAGGGAAAGTTTTGCCTTACAAATTTTTTGACATTCTTTGGTAAGAATACAGATGAGAGTAAGGGTGTGGATTTGGTGTATATGGATTTTCAGAAAGCATTTAACAAGGTGCCACATGAAAGGCTTCTAAAAAAATTATCTCAGTAGGTTTGGGGGATAAGTTAGCAAATTGGATAGAAAAGCAGCTAGATGAAAAAAGCATAAGGTTGTTACAAATGGGGGTCCCTCAAAATTGATTGCCACAAGTGGGGTACCCCATGGCTCAGTGGCATAGATGAAAGTAAGGTCATTAAATTACTTACATTTACAGATTATATTAAGGTCTTGGATGTTGTTAGCTGTGAAGAGGATGGTGCTAATTTACAAATGGATTTAGATCATTTAATAAGTTGGACAAAGAAAATGGTAGATGGGTTTTAATTATAATAAATGCAAGATAATACAAGTGGCTTATCATAATTTGAATTAAAAGTATAATTTGGATGGAAATAACTTTATAACAGTGGTGTGGAGGAAAGGGGTCTTGGTGGAATAATTATTCAGTCTATAAAGCCACCCAAGCAGTGCAGTGTGCTGTTGCTAGTGGTATGGAAAATAGGATTTTAGACACAAGCCTAAAGAGGTTATAGTTTCATTGTGCAGGTAACTGGTTAGGCCACATTTGAAATATTGTTTTCATTTCAGTCTTAGGCTTCAAACCTTAGGAAAAACATTGAATTGTTGGAACGAGCTCAGGGAAGGGTTATTAGAATGGTTCCTTGGATGGAGGGGTTTTTATGTGAGAAGAGACTGAAATCTCTCATATTGTGTTTTCTTGAAAAAAGAAGAGTTGGGGCAAACTTATTGAGGTAATTAAGATTGTAAAAGAAATCAATAGTGTTGGTGTATCATATTTAACAGTGAGAATGGTAGGACTAGGGGGACATAGATATAAAATTTGGCAGGATAGATGTCACCTTCAGCTAAGACAGTTTCATTTTTCAACAGGGTGGTTAGCCTTTGGATGCTGTAGTAAATTTGAGTCAGTTTAAGAAAACTTGATAAGTATATGAATGATAAGGCCTGGCTTTTAAGATATTATAATAATATTAATTTGGTTTAAAGGATGGAACAGGTTAGATGGGCCAGTAAGTATCCTGTCATCTCAGAACATTATATTATGATGAGTATTATTTAAGAGAGCCTGTTTAAGTACTAGTCACCAAAAATACTTAACATTTTCAGTTTCAAAAACAGTGTTTCTTATACACAAGATATAAATATTTCATTCTAGCTTTAATATTTTTATATTAGATGGTGTGATGTTACTGTAGTCTATGAATATAATACTATGTTTGATACTTGCTATAAATTGACAACAAAAATGTATTGTTTATCAGTACTTATCAAATCTTGAGGCCCTCACTGGTACAACAGTATGTATGCAGATATATACTACTAAAAACTGAATTTTGATACCTGTGGTGACAGCACAAATAACTCACTGTGCAGCTTGGTGCTTAAATAAAAACGCAGAGATAAGTCATGAGGAACTCTCTGAAGAAAAAAATTGTTAAAATTAAACTTGCTCCCCATTCTGAAATAGTTGTGTTGAAAACTTACACAAAAGTAATATGATATAAACGTATCATTGTTGTTTTATACATATTTATAATTTCTATTCAATGTCAATAACTTGAAGGTAACATGATAAAACAACACTTTTTTTAAATATTACGCTATTTACAGGAGATACTTTTTTTTCCTCTGTTTTAATTTACAATACAAAACATGCAGCAGTATGTATTCATTATGTAAGATTTGCTTGAGTGAAAAGCATATTACTATTCAATTTTTGCTGAGGATTTCATGAACAAATTCTGATGAATAAGCTATGTGGTATATTTCTCTTTATTTACACTTGTGTGTGTGTGTGTATAAAAAGAGAGAGAGAAAGAGACAAAAAGTATGGATTTAATGAATCATATTTGTAATGAAAATAACTTAAATTTGTATAGGTTTTAATTGTTGTTGCAAGGGTATAGTAATGTAATCTTATGAAATTTGTAGGATTTTTTCCATTTGCTATTATATACATTGGGTTCATTTCTTTCTCTTTTTTTAACTCTTAAAAGACTAGGGTAATACAAATGTTTTGTTAAAATCATTCATGATAATGTGAAATAATGATACTTTTACTCACAGTTTTAAAGAAAGTGCATAGTTTAATATGAATTATCTTGCAGTCTGAAGTCATTATATGAGAGAAAACAAAAATATATATGATAAAGACCAGGTTTTGTACCTGGATTTAGTGCACTTTGAAAAGAAGGGGATGGAAACTGTATATATACAATCTAATGATTAAGTTTGTATCTTAGTAATATTTTAATACTTTTTCATTTTGTCTAGACAGAATTAGTACATTATGAATTAGTTTGATAACTCTTGGATGTTGAATGGATTTTTGTAATATAGCCATTTATGGGGTTCAAGTCAAAATGCATTTTTTTGCATTGTATTTTATTGTAGAAAAATGCATAATGATGTGTTTCAGTACTATTTCATGTGTCTGATTATTAACATCAAACATACTATTTGTGTATATATATATATATATATATATGCATAATTACTGTTTCTAGGGGCAACAAATTTACCTGATGATCTTAAATATTCATAGTCACTGGTGTGACCTGATACATTTGGATGAATACATTCTTAAAGCTCTCTTTCAGTGTAAGTTTACTCTTGTTATTTTTAGGTTCTTTTAAATGCACACAGTAAAATAAGGTATTTCATCAAATTTGTAGTTTGAAAATTTTCAAAGAACTCACATTAACAACATATACACTACATGGCCAAAAGTATGTAGACACCCCTTCTAATTAGTGGATTCAGCTGTATTAGTCACACCCATTGCAAACAGGTGTGAAAAATCAAGAACACTACGTGCAATCTCCATAGACAAATATTGGCAGTAGAATGGGTTGTACTGACTTTCAGTTACTTTCAACATGGCACTGTCATAGAGTGCCACCTTTCCAACAAGTCAGTTTGTCAAATTTCTCTCCTACTAGAGTTACCCCAGTCAATTGTAAGTGCTGTTATTGTGAAGTGGAAACGTCTAGGAGCAACAACAACTCAGCCACGAAGTGGTTGGCCACGGAAGCTCACAGAACGGGATCGCTGAGTACTGAAGTGCATAGCATGTAAAAAGTTTCTGTCCAAAGTTACAACACTCACTATCGAGTTCCAAACTGCCTCTGGAAGCAACCTCAGCACAAGAACTGTTTGTCGGGAGCTTCATGAAATGGGTTTCTGTGGCCAAGCAGCCACACACAAGCCTTAGGTCACCATATATAATCCCAAGCATTGGCTGGAATGGTGTAAAGCATTAGACAGTGGAGAAGTGGAAACATATTCTCTGGAGTGGTGAATCATACTTCACTATCTGGCAGTCTGATGGATGAATCTGGGTTTGGTGGATGTCAGGAAAATGCTACCTACCTGAATGCAGAGTACCAGCTGTAAAGTTTTCTGGAGGAAAAATAATTGTCTAGAGCTGTTTTTCATGGTTTTGGCTAGGCTCTTTAGTTCCAATGAGGGGAAATTTTGATGCTATAGCGTAATGACATTCTAGATAATGGCATGCTTCCAACTTTGTAGCAGCAGTTTGGAGAAGGCCCTTTTTGTTTCAGCATGACAATGCCCCTGTGCAGAAAGCAAGATCCATAAAAACATGGTTTGCTGAAGTTAATGTGAAAGAACTTGACTGGCCTGCACAGAGACCTCACATCAAACACCTATGGGATGAATTAGAATGTCAACTGTGAACCATGCCTTCTCATCCAACATCAGTGCCCCACCTCATTAAAGTTCTCATGGCTGAATAGGAGCAAATTCCTGCAGCCATGTTCCAAAAACTACTGAAAAGCCTTCTCAGAAGAGTGGAGACTTACAACAACAAAAGGGGGACCAACTCCATAGTATTTCCCATGGTTTTAGAATGAGATGTTTAACAAGCACATATGGGTGTGATGGTCAAGTGTCCACTTATTTCTGGCTGTGTAGTATATACTTTACATCATACAGTCTCTTCTCAATGTTTCAGTAAAGGTTGACACTTTTTAAAAATTAAATGCCCGGACAAAAGGGCCAAGAGATCAAAATGTTACTTCATTACATGCAAATACAAATTTTATTGGTTTTTTTCAGAAGCAATTATTAGCATATTATTATAGTCAGAAATAAGTTATGATAGTTTATAATAATAAAATATTTAAAAGTTGTTTTATTTTTTGGGTAAAAATTATATCTTGTTTTATGATGAATTCTCTCCCTAAACAATCTATCAAAGTATATCTCGTTTCACCTCTCTAATTTGAAATTTTGCTTAGTTTTTTCAGTTTGTGTCACCAAAATCTTTTGAAAAATAACTGTGTTTGTAAACAGTTTCAAACCTGACTTCTGTTGTGTTTGTTTACAACAATGGAAAAAATTTAAATAAAAATTTCCTAAAGATTTTAATTGCAAATAATGTAATAATTTTAATATTACCTGGTTATATGGACATTGTCCACACTAATGCTACATGTTAGTTATGCTAGAATGTAACCATAAGTTTTTATATGGACATTGTGCACACTAATGGTACATGTTAGTTAAGCTAGAATGTAACCATAAGTTTTTATATGGGCATTGTGCACACTAATGCTTCATGTTAGTTAAGCTAGAATGTAACTGAAAGTTCATTTTAAGAATTTTAACAGTAATAACCTATACATATTAAATCATTCTTATGAGATAAAGATAATTTTAATTTAAAGATTAAATTTTGTCACCATAAACTTTGGAAAGTAAGACTAAAAATAAAATTGAGGCATGACAAAAAACATAAAGAAAAATTTTGGAGAAATGTTTTTTTTAGCATTTTATTTTCCTTCTGATTTTACTGCGGTCTTTATATGTTCTGTAAAATTGGTACAACTATTATCTTTTAGGGAGTAGTTTTAACTGGAAGGAAAATGTATTAGCCCAGTTATTTACTTTTACATTCTAATGGCTAAATTAGTAGACATAACAATTATACTCATACTTTTATTTGTGATCGTAATTTCTGCAATATTACAAAACTAAATATGTTATGATTGATCAGAACATATGGGTAGTTTAACCAGTCTCCATACATGATATAGACTAGTATTTCTATCACATTGAAAAATAACATGATTTAATGTTATAAAATAGTAAAATATCTAAGGAGGTTAATCAGTCTACATAATTAACAAATTTAAACAACCACATAGTTTTCTGATATTCCAAATCAGAGTGGATGACATGACTTACATCACCTAACCACTGATGTTTAATCTAATATCACTAAAACCTTTGCAATAAAAAATAATTGTTCTAACTTACCAACAAATAATTCTGTAGATTTGTTATACATATAAAACTAATTAATTAGGCATTAATTTACTAGTTGGTTGTTGAGTCGTGTATGTTTGTATGTCATGCATATGACTGATAGATTAACTTATTATTAATAAACAGTTTATCAGCTTTACAGAAATTTCAGTGACAGTAAGCATTTGAGTAACAATGGAAGGCAGCATTTTGTGTCTTATTATAGTGTAACATGCATGTCAACATCTTTGTATGTAACCAAAATTCCTGTGCCATCTATTGAATTGCACCACAAACAGAAATCTATAAAAAAATTTACACTTTTGGTGTTCAAGATTGAGACAAGTAGAGAAATAAGTATTGTATGTGTAACAATCATTTCTTTATCACAGAACACAACTTTCATTGGGACCGTACATAAGGATTTGATTATATTTTTTCTGATGTAATTTTTAATATAGTACTGAGAAACTGGAGTTCTTAAAAAAACCTGTTAAACTTTCAATAAATTATAGTACTTTTAATATATCAAAAATGTTATAGTTTATATCAATAAAATGTTGTAACATTTTGAGCTCTGTACATTAAATCATTTTGATGCAGTGAATTCTGTACGACTAAAGAACACAATCCAAAATTTTTCCTGTGAAGTACTGCTCAGCAAAAAATCTTATTTAAAAAAAATCTACTTTTATCTTTTTTTTTTAGATAAAGTATGAATACTACAAATTGTAAATACTAGCATAAACAGGTGCCCATAGGGAGACATTTCTGTTAACTTTAATAATTAAATATAGATTAGAGTTGCATTTTACACATATGTACATATTTGTTAGCATTTCTGCTAACTTTAATAATTATATATAGATTAGAGTTGGATTTTACAGATATTCACATATTTGTTAGCATTTTGGTTAACTTTAACAATGAAATATAGATTAGAGTTGCATTTTACACATACGCACACATTGTAACTAGAATCATACCAGCCCTGGGCTAGTACATATTAAATTCATTTTAGCCCAAGCTTAAAAGTTGCTTCTTTTAAGCCGTTAGACTGGTAAATTTTCACACCTCTATACAAGACGTTACATAATGTTTAATTATAATTAATTGTTTCAAAATAATATCTTTAAAAAAAGTTATAATGTACAATACAGCAGTAGAAGTATACATCTGTTAATATCAACTGATTTATGATCACCTATTTGAAACTGCAAGTAAGAGCTGTAAATGTTTAGTTAATTATTTACTGAAACATTTTAAGTTGTATTTAAAGAGTTTGATTTAGTGGACACTTGAATAGTTAATCACTACGAATTTTTTCTAATAAAACTTTTCTCTAATGTTTTTAAAACTTAAAATTATAAATTTAATCAAGAATAACACTGATGAAAGTACACTGAAGTCGTTATCAAATAATATTACCTTTTATCTCCAGAAAAAAATAATCTGGGTATTTTCACAAAGTTTCAGCAGTTACTGTTGTTTGGAATCAATATACAAAGATACAGGTTTTTCTGGAGATATAGATCATATTTTGACTTGATACAAGTAAAGTATTTTAATTAGTATTAAAAATAACAAGTAAAACACATTTGTGTATTTATTTGTTTTTCTGTACAGCTCAGAAGCCTGATGCTATAAATTGGTATAATCAGATGGAGAAAAACCTCTATCTCAGTATTAATTGGAATTCTCCCCACTTAGCACTCAATGAATTGTTTCGAAAAGATCTGACAAATAAATTTAAGGTATCAAAGTAATTCAGTTTTGTGTTGGTTTTTTTATGAATTGTCTGTGAATCTAATAAACACAGCAGAAATTTTTATAATTTTTAAACTTAGGAAGTAGGACAACTTAAGTCAGCGTGAAAATTACAAAATTGAAAAGTAGGATATCTGTAATACTCTTTTCAAAAATTACATGGAATCATATTGTGTATTTTGTTTCATAATATATATATAAATATATATATGCATAAACATTAAAATGAATTTAAAGCTACATAAGTTCATTTGACATGTAAAGTTTAGGAGCTAAGGTTGATCATTTTAATTTGTGTTAATATTGAAACATAAGAAAATAAATATAACAGTTGGCTAAATACAGAAATTAAAATTTTGTATGGTAATGGTAAAGGATTGGAATTGACTGATTATAATTGGTATCCTAAGAGATCAGTTGGTAAAAGTCCAAATCAATATACATTTAATTACAACAATTTCTAATCATTATATTATGTTGAATACTGCATGGTTACATTTTGTTAAAACAAGGAAAGGAATGATTCTGTTAGGGTGAAAAAGGCTACATCACAATTTGCTACTAGTCATATTGGAAGGAGTTTAGAATATTAAATAGTTTGTAACTGTAAGTAATACGGTGGTTCATTTCAGCTTAACTGTACAAAGGATGCCCCTTGAACTCTGAATAATATAAAAGTGCTGTAAGAGCAAAGTTCACAAGAGCCAAAAAACTAAATGGAAGGCCAATTTGTGAAAAACTACAAAAAGAGTACCTGGGAAGTGATAAATGGAAATTTGTAACAATATTGGATGAAGCTTATACTTGCTGTTATCATGCTAGTGATTTTGAGCTCTTATTGTAATAGTTTGATTTTCTGTAATGACTACAGAATACAGATGCCATGGTTAAGGCAAAATATTTGGAGATTTGACAAATATAACACTGGCACTGTTACATGCCATATTAGCTTTTATTCTAAATAAATTACATGCTCACACTGCTGGCCAAATCTTAAGGAAAATGAACATAAAAAAAATGTGCATTTTGCATTGTTAGACTCAATCACTTATTTGAGTAGAGCTTCGAAAGATGAAAATAAGAAAAGGGAAAATAAAAAAAAACAACTTTTTTTAGCATTTAATAGGAAAAATGTGAACACTATGAAATTAGCCTTAATACTAGCTGGTAAAAACCATACCATACAAATTGAAGTTTATTTTTGTTGTGTTATTAATTCATCTGTAGAATATATACCAAATTGTTTGTTTCAGATATCCAAGGAAATATTTGAACAGGCTTTGTTTCGTTCAGGCCCAGAAAAATTTGTAAATCTCTTCTTAAAGGAGGGCTTTCAAATTCACAAGTACTTGACACCCAAAAAGCTAAAAAACTTGTTTCTTCAAATACAGAACCAGGAGTTCTTTCAGACTGTCTGTTGGGAAGGAGTTCTTGGTCATGGATTGGTAAGGATCTATAAATTAGGAAAAGTTTAATAGTATTTTTACTTGATACTTCACATGCTTCACATCACTACTGAAGAGGGCTTTAACTTAATATCAGAGTTCAGCTATTTATACCAATTGAATTACTGTTATGTTTCTTATAGAAAACTCAATGGAGAAAGGTTTGTTAGACAGTTTCAGTTTTATTATGGTGCAACTTTTGTCTTACTTTGAACTCTCATGTTAAATAATTATTAGAAATAGGTTCTTCATTCTAATAACTTTTGTAATTGATTAATGAAGTCATTTATTTATTTTTTTAAACTGTGTTGTGCCATTTACTATCATAATACAATGTAAGTGATTTGTAAGAATGTGATATCTGTAGAAAGAGAATATTTCTTAATATGTTAACACTACTGATTTGGATGTGGAAAACAGTCTTTGTGATTAAAATGTGAATATCACCAGAAGTGCTGATAAGTTAGGTCCAACATCCAAGTTTGTGTAGGGTATATAATGTTTCTTTCAAACAAATCATGAACACACATATATATATGTTGACACTAGTTTGAAACCAGTTATGATTGAAGCTATTTAAAGTTATGTTTTCTTCAAATGTACCTGTACAAAAGGCATTGTTCACAAATTTTTCTGAAAATCTTTTAATTCTTATGTTCATATGTAACCTACATAAATATATTGGAGAGATTTGTAGCTTTATTCCTCGAATTTTATTTGGTGAGAAGAGAAAGTAATTTTGATGTAAAATATGTGAAAACAAACTAACAGACTTGGTGATTTGATTTTGTGAACATGGACAAGGGTGAATTTTATATGAAAGGAAACTTCTAAATGTAAATATGTAACTTGATATGTTAAGGGTGATGTATCTTAAGTTTCTTGTGTATTAGTAAAAGGGTTTGGTTAGCTTTCTTGTCTTTTAGTACTGAGCTGTGAAAATAGTTTCATTAATTTTAAAGCTATGAACCTCCTTTTATCATTGAAACTTTGGTTATGTAATCTTTGAATATAACATCCCATGGAAGTCTCAAGAGTGACAAAAGTACTTTTAGAAGTATAGAGATAAGAACAGTTTTAAATATTTCATTCAGTGAAATTATTTTACATTTTGTCCTTTGGCGTCTCAACATTGTCACAGATTGGCAATGGTAAAATATAGGATTCCTTTCACCCATTATGAACAGAGCAGATAACCCATTCTGTAGCTTTAGACTAAGAAGGGAGTCACTCCTCTCAAGTCTTTAATTTTAAGTGAATATAGTGTGTGATTACTGGATTAATGTGGACTTTTTAAACAATTTTTAAAAAATATTATT
>VWRL01001131.1:0-75029 GCA_011833715.1 Carcinoscorpius rotundicauda | reverse complement strand
TAGATTTGTTACACCTGATGGGGGTGAGGATTTTTGCAACAACTTATATGGTTTGTTTAATTTGCAAACTGGTAATATCTGATTATGTGAACCTGAAAGCTGTAAACATGCAGTCACAGAGTAATCTTGTTGCTACAATACTTCAAGGTTTCCATGTAGGTTTGTATGAGTGAGGTGTTGTGAACAGTTTTCAGAATGTTAATAGAATAAAGAAAAATGTGTCACAAATTAACAGTCACATGAATTTATTCCTGCACACTGCACGGTATAAAAATGACCATTATACTTGACAAGGTTACTAATAACTTTCATCGCATGAATTACGTTTTCAAATATTAATAAAATTAGGAATTACCCTTGATAAGTTTACATCTACTGAAACACTGTTCATGTTGTTTCATAAAAATAACTAAAATGTCTCAGTGAACTCTTGAGAATTACACATCAGTGCAATGTAGCACATGATTCTTCATACTTTTCACTGAAGTAAGATTCATTTCGTCCTCCTTTGTGATGATCTGTATATTAATTGTTTCACAAGCTCTTCAATATTTATCTTGTCGACCTCATCTTTGTGAGAGTGACAAACTGCCACATGATGGGGCGGCACTGAGACACAGTTGACCTTAACAACGACTTCAATCGTCTTAATGCAGAAAAGCTGCGTTCACATTCGCAGCTAGATACTGGACATACAAGCAAAGTTTTCATGAGAAGAAACACTTCACTAAACATCTGCTGGCTTGTTTCATGCATTTTACAGGAAGCATCCTTCGCACCTTTCAAATCAAAGATACTTCTTTTGTTGTTCCTTTGAACATGGGCAACAGAAACTGGATAAAAGTGTATAACCAAATTGTTAATCTTGAAAGATGTGATCATGTTCTCAAGTGCCAGATATTGCATCAAGTAATTGTTGTCTGCACTGAATCTAGTGGTCAGATGTTCTATGACTGTGTCCACAAATTCAAAATATTGGCTTCTGTAGTAATCTCTAGCTGTTACAGAATTTTGTGCTGAGCCATCACCTGTGATCCTTCTGGGAAGTCTGCAAATGCGTGGTAGTTCAATAAGCACCAGATCTAGGGAAGTTACCTTTTTATCAGCTTCATCAAATATCTTGTTGTAATTTTCCTGTGTTCGCAATACCCGCAGTTGCTCAACTATCATTGCAAATGTTTCAATCATGCCAGATACTGTCGCTAATTTTGCTTGGAATGCACGGTTCTAATGCAGCTAATGGATGCCAAGCCATCAACAATCCGAAAACTGTCTTTCTTTTGTCATATCTGCCCAACAGACGTCGTTCTTTCACTGCTACATTTGATTTTTCATTTGTTAATTCAGTCAAAAAATAAATAATTTCACTGTAGGAATCGTTCAATAACATTCTTATGTATTTCTGTATTTAATCATTTATTCCACAAACCACTCAGAGTGTCAGTAAAATATTAACAAAAGCACATTTTCTCTATAGATCCCGAGAGCACTGTATCCATAGGACTTGTGTATCTGGGAGACATTTCTGAACTTCTTAGGATACATTACAAGTATATCTGCTGACAGTTCTTAAAGCTATATTTATAAATTACATCAACAAAGATATAATCAAACCTTCAGAATAGTAATCGTGAAAGTTGGTGCTTGTTACAAGGACTTTAAATTCTACTGTATGATAAACAAAGGTTTGTTACATGTATTATACAGGGTGGTCGCTAGAAAAGAGGAAAATTTGAGGGTCAGATGAGATCATGAATAAAATGCGTGCTTACTCATTTCTATTTGATTTCTTTACATCATGAATAAAATGCATGATTTTAATATCATAAAATGAATTTTGAGCATCAATGAGTGTAATATAACATATGCCTTTAAAAAACTTTGTAAAAGTTATTCTTTGTAAAAATAAATAGCTGTTTCACAAATTTTCCGCTTTTCTAGCGACCACTCTGTAGTTATTTCAATAACTCTCTGGATTTAGGATACCAAAGTGGGAATTTTTATTGGTTTTTGTTTAAAAAATTGATGACAAAGAGCGTCATGAAGACCATCTCTATTGTCTCTGAAGTTAAAACAAATTGACGAGAGTTGAGGGTTGTAACATATCCATTATATCTCTAAATCTTAATTTTATCAGTAAACTTATGCTTCTAATCTTTACTTTATTCAACACATTTGTTTGATAATACTGCTATCCTTACTCTTATTCTTCTGCGGAGATAAGCGAACGCGGACTAAGTAGAACCAGTTGGTGGTTTTTGATCTACTGCACTACACGTGCACAAGGGTGAAGTATTTTAAGTAAATGTGACACCTAACAGAACATTTAAGTGTTACTTAAATGATAACAGCTAGTACGTTTTGTGTTCCACAGATAACGTGTCCACTTTTGTCTCTGTACTGGTAGTCTCGTTAATAATATTAGCTAATGTATCTAATTTTATTACTTTTTAAATATTTATTTAGTAGTAAATTTTAGTTATAGATTTTGTTTCGTATTATCAACTTAATATAAGTGTTTGGGACTGACCTAAATCTCCTAAGCTGGTTTAGCCTCGTGAGATGTAGTTGGGATTGAGGCCGAAAATGACACTTTTTATAACAAAGAACTTTAGAAAAAGACAAAATTATCTACTCTTATTAAAAGGTTTATTTGCTTTTTTTACATTCACTTAAAGTAGGTAGCTTGCTTTGTTCTTAAGTTAATATAAATGTAATTTGCATATTGTATGTATGATTAATAACTGCTATCTTCGTTTGTTATAATCTCAATAATTAATATTTTAACTTTCTGGGCTACTTTTTCTGGAAAACACATTTATCTAAGCCTTCAAATTGTTATTTTAAAACATTTTAAGACACAAAAAACAAGACAATTCTTGAGGATGCGTTTTGATTTCCAATGTCTTTTCTAAAATATTTTTATCGTTATTGAAAGTATGTCTAATTCGTTAGCATTTTGAGTCACGAGTTATTTTATCTACAGGACTGGTTATGTAAAACTATATTATTCCTCAAAATGTACGAGTATGAATTAGATGTTCATAAAATGTCTCCTACTACATTCCAGGATAGGTTGTGGTAAGTATTTGAGAATAATACGAATCTTATTTTACTCATTTGTTGTACCTTCACATCTTTAATTAACTGGTAATATATTAACTACTTAATTTAATTCTTGTTACATGGAACTTAAACATCATAAAACTATTGCTTAAGCAGTTTCAACATCATTATTATTACCGTTTTGTTGTCATCCATTTGTGTGTGTGTGTTTATCACCAATATTTCTCGAAAACAGTTTCTTTGATTTGATCGAAAGTTAGTATACACTTGGAGTATGACCCAACTTTGAAGTGATTAATATTTGGAGGGCTGATGTCAAAGATAACAGCGAATCCACGAAAAAAAAATCATTTGTTACCATGGAGACCGATTTTGTACACTGCTTTTGTTTTACATCTTTTACAAAAACGAACGGATTTGTTAAAACAAACATTCAAACACATTTTCATATGTTTTAAGGACCAAATAAGATCATCGCCATTCAGGTATTGGTATTATTGTTCTAAAAAATCAATATTGTGTTATTATTGACTGAGTTAAAGGTATTGCGTTTAGCAAGTTAGTTACAAAATGGTAATTCAGAATGACCCTTGATTACTGATAAATTTAACGCCATCCTTTTGTTTCACTTTAAAAAATCCTGTACTTATCAATCTGATTTAGAAACATTGTTTCTAAAGAGCATCACTTGGTTGAGTGAGGCCTGTTTCTTAGAAATATAACGTTATTTAAACAAACCTTTTTATTTTATAAACAATACAAAACACGGAAACGTTCCAACTTATCGGGATTAACATAAAACAGTGCACTAAAATTCGTTTTGAGTTGAGAGTTATTTTTATACTCTTGGTAAACATGACGATGGTTTGTTTATAATAAGAAGCCTTCACTACACCATTTCTTTCCGACCTAAGAATAAAAGATTGTTCAAAATCTGTTGTTAAGTTGGTTAAGAATAACGAGGCCCCCCAGTAGCTCAGCTGTGTGTCTGCGGACTTACAGGCTAAAATCCGTTTTTAGATACCCGTGATGGGCAGAGAACAAATATCCCATTGTGTAACTTTGTGTTTAATTCTAAACAATAATAACAACAAGAGTAACGATATGGATGTTAGATAGATATAAAATTGTGAAAAATAGATATATGTATTTTTAATAGCAAGACGAAGAAAAATAGAGATGTTGGTGGGAAGTGTTGGGTAATTCAACAAATAGAGTTTTGGGTGTCAGATACATAGAAGAAAAGGAATATAGATAGCAGGACGACAAAGAATAGAGACATGAAGATCAAGCAGTGGTTTAGATAATGGAAAATGGAGATCTGAAAAATAAATTCTTTGAAAAAAGGTTTCAATAGAAATTTGGAACCCAAGTACTTGGCAAGGTGTTGAAGAATAGAGTTATGGATATCAAACAGTTAAAATAAAGGCGAAAAATAAAGATATGGGTGCCGTATTTTTATAAAATATTAAAAGATGTATGAATTTTAAATAGCAAGACAAATAATAGAGATGTGAGAGGGGTTGATGGGTAATACGTTGAAGAACAGAGATTTGGGTGATAGATACATAAAATGGCAAAAATAGAGATTTGAATATTAAATAGTGAGGAAGATGTAAAATAGAGATTTGGATGCCAATTGGTGGAAATAGAATGCAAATTCGAGATCTGAGGAATAAATATTTAGTAAAAAGATAAGAAAAGAGATTGCTACATCCCATACGAAGGAAGACGATGAAAGAGAGAGATACGGATGTGAAACAATTAAAAGTTCAGTGAAAAATAAATATCTGGATGCCAGATTTTTATAAAAATGTGAAGGTCTATGAATTTCAAATAGTAAAACGAAAAAAACTAGATGTATGGATGAGAAGTGTTGAGAAATACAACAAAAAATAGAGATTTGGTTGTCAGATATTTGAATTTCAAATAGTTAGAAAGACGTTCAAGAATAGAGACTTGGATGTCAACGTTCAACAAGATAATGCAAAATGGAGATTGAGGAATAATTACAAAAAAATGTATGAATACATCGAAGAATAGATATTTGGGTGCGAGATACATAGAATGGCAAGAATAGATATTTGAATGTCACATAGTTAGAACCTGGATGTCAAACATTGAGTAAGATAATGCAAAATGGAAATCTGAGGAAAGAATACTTACAAAAAGGTATCAATAAAGTTTTCGATCTCAAACAATTAGCAAGGCAATGAAGAATATAGAAATGGACGTCAAACAGTTAAAATATATGAAAATTAAAGATTTGGTTGCCATGCCTTTGTAAAATTATGATGAAGGGCACATGAACTTGAAATAGCCAGACGAAGAAAGAATAGAAATCTGTTTGTGGAATAGTTAGGGAGAGGATAAAAATAGAGACCTGGATACAGTGTGGTCGGTAAGAATGCAAAATGGAGACATGAGGAATAAATGCTTACACAGAAGGAAAGAATAGAGATTATGATGTTAAATACATAACAAGACGACGAATAATAAAGATATGGAGGTAGTTGAAGAGTAAAGATCTGAATGAGAGTTTTTTAAAAAAAATTATGAATAATTGATTTTTTATTATAAAATAGCAAAACGAAGAAGAATGGAGATGTGGGTTGAAACTTGCTGGTTATACAACGAAGAATAGATTTGGGTGTTGGATGTACAGAAAAAGAAGAACGGAGATTTGGGTGTTAGATACATAGAAGAGGAATATAGATTCGGTTGTGAAATTGGTAGCAAAACGAAGAAGAATAGGGACAGGCAGAGTGCATGATAATCCAAAATGGAGATCCGAGAAATAAATTCTTGTAGAAAGAGGTTTGGAACTCAAATATTGAGGAAAGTGTTACAAAAAGAGAGATATGGATGTCAAACAGATAAAAACTACGTGAAAAATAAAAATCTTGTAACCGGATTTTTGTAAAAATATGAAGGATAGATATATGAATTTCAAATAGCAAAACAAAGAAAAACAGGTGCGTAACACGATGAAAAATAGATATTTGGCTGCGAGATGCATAGAATGGTAAGAATAGATATTTGGATATCAAATAAATAGGAAAAGATTCAAGAATAGAGACCAGGATGTTAAATCATTGAGGAAGATAATGCAAAATGGAGATTTGAGAAACAAATGCTTAGAAATGAAATAAGAATACAGATTATGATATCAAATACATAAAGACGAAAAATACAAATATGAATGTCTAACGATTAGAAGATTCTTACAAATAATGACTTTGATGCGACGTTTTTGTAACATAACATACATTTCGAAAAGTATAACGAAGAAACAGAGATTACGAGTAATACAACAATAGAAATTTTGTGATATAGATAGTAGAATAATAAAGAAGAGGTAAATTAAGATAACGTGGTGGTTAAGATAATGTAAAATGGAGATCGAGGATCATATGGTTAAAGTAAAAACAAAAAACGCTGTAAGTAATGTATTAAAGTGTGTCAAAGAAAGTGGTTTGGTTTCCAGCAAAGTTTAATTGTTTTTTTTTGTTTGTTTTTTAGATGGAACAGAAATACAGACCGATACACGTTTGGTTATGTATGTACATTACGGGTATCGACACTGAATAATAGTAGCTGAATCTTTCTTTATTACAATAGAAGCTTTCACGTAGGGCTGTTGAATGAAGTTTCATTAACGAACGAAAACTTCCGAAATACCAGTTCTTAAACAAAGATAAAGAACTGTAAAATTTTAATTTACGCACATGATACAACAAGTTACATATTTACGAATGAGACCACAATATTTCATTAAAAACAGTTGATAGTTCTAGTAAATAACCTTCCGTAACAGAGACCGTGGTAGCGCCTTCGCCAGTCTCCCGACGCCGACGTTCTACATCGCTCGTCATTTCATTATCGTCCGTAACGAATAACGTGGATACAGACGAATCTGTTGGGTAAAAATGCAACGATGTGATGTTAAAACATAAAAACAAAATTACTAATACTTTCTTACACGCCATCTCTTCGAAATTCTAAAATACGTATAATATAACTAAAATTATAAACCTTTCCTTCTTTTCATCTGTTGGTATTTATATAACTTGTCTTTAATGAATTCTTTGAGCTTTGAAATTGCGCATGCTCATAAATATGCAGTAAAGAGAGCAGTCCATATGCATTGTATGATAGAGGGAGGTAAAGTTGATTGCTGGCCTCTTTCCCTGGACATAGGTTCCTTTCTATGTGCATATTGGGAATATTCTCTAAACAGTATTATAATTATTGTTTATTGCATTATGTACGGATGGCACGGACATTAGTTTTAAAGTAATACAAAACGCATCTAGATTTTCTGATCTACATGTCATGAAAAGGTACATATAGTGTCTTACCTAACGTAATCGCTCTTTTATAATAAAGATACACTTTCTATTAACTAATAGGACAAAATCGAAAACATGAGCTTTAACCATTATGTTTATTGTAATACTATGTTAAAGTCTGGAATCTATAAAAAACACAGTCGACAAGTAGAGCTGACTACTGATTTTAAAAATAAAAACAAAAAGGATTGAACTTGACAAAACATAGAGACCGAGATTTTGTATTCATAAAATATTGTAAATTATTCACAAAAGAAATATTTTAAGGTTGCCTGATTGAAAACTATAATTATTCTAATGAAATTCAGAGATAGCTATACACAAAGTAGACGAGTTCCTAATATCAGTCATCCCTAAGATAATGTCTGATTTTAGATTCAGTAAAGGAGAAAGGATTTCAAACCCTTCTAATTTTATTTAATTAATAATGTATGTTCCATAATTATTATTTACTCCCTGCCAACGATTCACAAGCTTCTGAATGCAACTTTCTTAAAATTGTTGCAGTTTGGAGGAAAAGAATGTAGAGAGGGTAGTTTTGATATGTTCATGTGTTCCAAGCTCTTTTCCATCAAGATAATTCTGTAAACTTCAGAAGAGATGATAATCAGATGGGACAAATTCTGGAGAATAAGGAGAATGATGGAAGTTTTTCCCAGTCTAGCTCTTCAATCATTGCAGATGTAATCCTTGTTGTATGGGGCCGCGCACTATCCTGGTGCAACACAACACCTTTACGATTGACCAAACAGGCTTCTTATCTTTCAGTGATCCATTATTTGCGGCATTTAAAAACTGTTATAAAATATCCATGTTTGATCTCCAGTCACTAACATGTCCAAAAACGGTGAGTTACGTTCACGAGAAGACTGATAATACAAATTTCCCCTCTTGTTCTAAGGTTATCTACTATCAAATCATGGGCAACCTAACTTTCAAGAGTTGACACCTTTCCAAACTGTTGCAGATAACGGCGAACTGTTGAATGGGTTGAATTAAGCTTTTGTGCTAGTTCTCCAACTGTAACGGCACAATCTTCATCAAGTGCACCAGCAGAAAGTCAGGAAATAAACCCAACAGGACGACCTCAGCGTGGTGCATCACTTAAGCTCTAGACACATCCATCTTCATAAGAGTTTATTTTATTATTGATCTGAAAAGTGGAGTTGGTTTAGTTTCTTTTATTTCTCTAGACAAGTGTACACACGTCTTAGTATATATTGTAGTCATTACAACCTTATAAAAAGACAGAAATGGTGATTCCCTTCTGTATTGAATTTTGGGTCATTGCTAATGGGATAACCTGATATAAATGAATTATTTTCCTTCTGAAGTGTTCAGTATTCGGTGAAGTGGCAGGTCCTTTTATATCTCTGTCTGGTTTGATTCCATTTTTTCAAGTTTGTAAGAAAGTTCTTCCAAGCTTTTGTGTTTAGTGATTTTTCTTATTTATTTAGGTTAAATACTAAGTATATTATCTTGTATGTTAGTTATTTTAAACACAATTTTCAGAACATAAAATGCAAGCTCACATTATTTAGAGCTGTAATTTTTGTTCTAGAAAATATAATACCGGACTTAAGTGTTGTAAGTCCAGAAACGTACTCACGTAACCACATTGGAGAAATTCGTGCGATATTTAAACTTGAATGGCACGAATTGTGTTATTCTAGTTTAGAACAAGCGTAAGTCAATATAGTCATAATGAAAATATCTTTAATTCAGTAAAACAGTGGCGAAAGCCCGGGGTTCGGTGAGTCAGTCTCAGGTGTTCGTCGAAGGTCAAAACACACACACTGTGTGTGTGTCCATTCCGTTCATTCCTCTCGTATAATCTTTCAATCCCTTCATATTAACTATGTGGAGCAAAACAGAAGGTGGTCGGACGAATACGTACAGGATGGATTCACGTGTATAACGGAACATGATGGGAGTCAGCATCAGTTGTTGCTATTGTAGCTGTGTGCTTCAACTTACAAATTCTACATCAAAATTGTGCACTTTTATTACTGGCATGTACTTTTAAGAAAGCTATGATGAATGCAAGAAAAGAGAATATGACCATTCGGTTATAACTCGGTAAAACGAGGAAAATGGGGTATTTTAAAGAGAAACTGTTGTTTTCTTATCTTTATGTTGTAGTATATGTGATGTTTTGTAAATAAAATAGGTGTAATGATTTGTATAAATTTTTTTAAACTTCGTGTTGTTTGCATTTTGAAGCATTGATACCAATTTTTGTCACAAACGCTCAGATAAATTCGAATGAGCTTATTATATTTATATGATAAATTTTCAATATACTTGAATTGAGAATGTCGAAAGTGGAGGTGCAGATACATAAATAACATTACTGTCCAAACTTGAAAAGATACGACGCGCCATCTCTTGTTTACTAATAACAATATTTAAGATGTATGCTTTTCAGTGACCCATAATAAATACTGAATGAAAAAACATGTTAATCTTAAGATTTCCCTCTGGTCTAAAATTCAATGCATTCTTCATATGACAGACCAGATGTGTGTGTTTTGTAAACAATAGGTTATATGTTTTGAAATGAGGTCGCCTTACTATTCTCAGTTTGACTGGCGGGCTTTGGAAGTTCAACACATAGCAATGACGACCGCTTGCGGATGTTGAAAATCACGTGATTCGCAAGCTACTGTTTCATTGATATTTATGGTTACAGACATAAGCATAAAAGTTATATTGGAGGGTACGATGGCGGTAAAGTGCAATAGAACCGGCCCGGCACGGCCAAGCGTGTTAAGGTGTGCGACTCGTAATCTGAAGGTCGCGCCAAATATGCTCGCCCTTTCAGCCGTGGGGGTGTTATAACATGACGATCAATCCCACTATTCGTGGTAAAAGAGTAGTCCAAGAGTTGGAGGTGGGTGGTGATGACTAGCTGCCTTCCCTCTTATCTTACACTGCTAAATTCGGGACTGCTAGCACACGTAGCTCTCGAGTTGTTTTGTGCGAAATTCCAAAACAAACAAACAATCAAGCGATATACATACATATTTCATTTCCACAGCTTAAATTTAATCCTTTAATTTCAGATGACCCGCTGGGACTTTAATATTAAGTGCCAGACAATCCTTTTCACGTGGCAAGATATTTTAAATTAAAAAAATTACGTTATGAGTATTATTTTTCATATTTATTTTCATAATTCTAATAACTGAGCCAAAGCTTTTCTTGGGTTTTCAACATTGGTCTTGTTAATGAAACGAGACTAAAACCAAAAATATTTTACATTAACAGGATAAAACTTGTTGTAGTTTTTCTTCCAGTTTTTAAAATATGGTATTTTAAATGCAAACTACAAAAATGCCTCAGCAAATTTGAGACAATAAACAAACACAGTGTGTACGCCAAGTTTTAACCGTTCATTACAAGCGTTTGTAAATTTTCATGAAAATTGGTGCAGCTAATCCTAAGTCTTCGTTCCTCAAATTTCAATCTTCTTCATGGGAGTCACAATAAAAATGAGAAAATTACTGAAGTGGAACAATGCACACCAATGTAATGTTAGTTCGTGTATCTGGACTTGAGAGTCATCCAAATTTTTTTGATATTCACACAGAGGCTACAATTTGAAAAATTCCAAATTGTGAACTTAGATTATTATTGGATAAGCTTTTTGCATGTTGATACCAAATTTCATCTAATTTGGTTTACCCAGTTTAAGAGCCCATCAAACACACTGACCCCCCTTTATTTTTGGGGCTCCTTTAGAACTTTCCGATAATTTTTTCATATTCACTTTTTTTGCTGTAAAGAGCAAAATGCAAAAGTATTTTTTGAAGAATTTGGAATAATTCAAAAGTTAGGTAAATAAAGATACGTACAGCGAAGAACGTATATGTATTTGTTACTTCTTAATATCTCTTGTAAACGATTTAAATTAATTTTATTCCACCAATTGAACTTTATTGGGTTTCATTAATTTCACTTTCAGTGTTTACAATCAGCGGTGGTAACGTGCTCAGTTTCATTAGATGTGGCTTCTGTACTCAATTTAGCCACAAACATTTTGATTAGACTTAACGCATTGTATTCAGGTTTCACTAGAGCAGTTTATTGTTACTTTTGAAACTTAACCTACATTTGATATTTGTTATTCAGAAACAACAATCTTGTTGATTATTTAATATGGATTTAAATTGTACTTAATAAGTATGCATAATGGGAAATTCGAACAAGATATGGTACTGCAGGAGGTTACTGGATCTTTACTGGCTGATTTTAAGCTGGGGAATAAATGGCCAGAACACAATGAACGCAATATTTATTAGAAATTAAAACAAAGATGTAGTACGTGTACTTGTTTACGATGGACTATCAATTGTTTACAGAGTCAGGATCGGGTTAGGCTTGGACGGGACTCGGAATCAGAATAGTTAAACGAAAAGCTTCTACTTGTAAAGAAACATAGTATTTACGAAGCGCGATTGACCTTTCACGTGACTGGTTATTTTCATTATACACAAATAAATATTGAGGGATATGCTATCAACATCTTGAGACAAATCTCATGTAATAATGTTCTCCAAAGGTAGAATAGGATAACCCAACGTGAGAATAACAAAGAAACAAAAATAAACTGAAATAAGATCGACTTCACAGATTTTCTTGGCCACTTGTTATTTAAACATCTGTACATATTCAGAACAAATAATAATTTCAGATTAAATGTTGACACTGCAGGAAGAAAAAACTTGTGATATATTTCTATGTTAAAATAAGTATTTTTTTTTCTTGGCGAGACAATAAAACATTCGTCATTTTCTATCTAATAAGTACAGTTTCTTATTCAAATAACGGTCGAAATTCAATCGATTTTATGACAATGTGTGAAAATATAATTTTATTTTTCGTAGGTTTTTTTCAAATGTAAGCTTAAGAATATGCACTAGTTAGTAAGATGTTTAAAAACTAATTATCAGTTTTTATTTTCATTGAAAGACATCCAATGCCTCTCAAACCAAAACCGTATATCGAATGTCCAAGGTGCTGGTAAATACTTGAAACATTTCACGTATTCCTCGAAATATATTGAAAATGTGGTGCAATCATCTTTTCAATTTACTTTATTTTTATATGTTTTCTTATTGCTTTTCCGGGGAACAGCGGAAAGTTTTTTTTCACTCTCAACGCTAAAGTCCGTGGTTCGATTTCTCGCGGTGGACACAGCCGATAACCCAAGATAGCTTTGCTGTAAAACAACATTCTTATCTTGATATGAATATCCCGCTTATAGCCTTTTCTATATTTCCTAATTGTTGGCTTAAAAATGTAATCCTTGCATTTCGGTTCAATTTGCTTCTGAACTTTTATGACGATCCCTATTCCTTCATTTTTTAATAAACAATTTTTCTCAGCCTTTTTTTTTTTTTTTTCCAAATGACAAATCTTGATATTTTAAGAACAATAAACAAACTTCTTATGGAAAACGCCAGGCTTACTTTGCTGATTGTTATTTATTGCCAAACATAATGCTACACAAAGAGCTATAATTTCTAGCCCTATAGTCCGCAGGTATCCCATGGTGCCAGCAGAAGGCCATTTTGTTGAAGAAGCTTATTGTCTGTGCTCACATAAGGTGTGTCTTCATGCTTCTTTCAGGAGCCAATCTGGCGGATCTTTTACCTGGTAGAGATTTATATTTCTATCAGTATCACTTTTTTATCTTGAAATTAGATGAAACAAGACAAGGGTTTTGTTTGCTTGTGTTTAAGTATAAAGCTACACAATGAACTATAAGGTATGTTTACCACGAGTATCGAAATGTAATCTTCAGCTTTGCCCCCCAGTGGCTCAGCGGTATGTCTGCGGACTTATACGATAAAATGCGGGTTTCGATACTCATGGTGGGCAGAGCACAGATAGCCCATTGTGTAGGTTTGTGCTTAATTCAAAAAAACAACAACAATTGGCGTGGTATGGCAGGGCGCGTTAAGGCGTGCGCTCGTAATTCGAGGGTAGCGGGTTTGAGCCCGCGTCGCGCTAAACATGCTCGTCCTCCCATCCGTGGGAGTGTATAATGTGGCGGTCAATCCCACTATTCGCTGGTAAAAGAGTAGCCCAAAAGTTTGCGGTGGGTGGTGAGGACAAGCCGCCTTCCCTCCTGTTTTACACTGCAAAATTATGGACGGTTAGCACAGATAGCCCTCGAGTAGCTCTGTGCGAAATTTCAAAAAACAAAACAAACAATCGGCAGCTTTATGAGTCACCAAGGTCACCGCTGATCCACTAAGGTGCAAAACATCACAAACAAACAAGAAAATCCGTCCATGATGGCAGTCAAACTCTCGAAACAAAGTCACAACATTTATAAATTGTTCTACACCAGACATACAAATACAACTGCTCTGGAAAATCGTGCGGAAGTATGCTTTCTCTTATTAAAGATATAATTTATAAACTATAAACATTGGAGATTCTATAAAAGTTACGTAGGGTGACAGCTTTTGTTTAGTTCTGGGCAGGTCCAAATTTAGAATTATTGAACCTGTGGGTAAGAAGTATCCTGCCTTCTTGAAACCTTTTCATAAGTATCTGTATTTCCAACTGTTTCATGAAAGATTTAATCTGTTCCCGAAACAGAGCTGTCTACGGGTTCAAATACTGAAATTTAGCATCATCAGCTTACCATTGGGTCACTTATAGAGAAGTATTGAGTATTTTTGTTTTGTGATGCACTATGGTTGGATAACGGTAACTTTACGCGCTTACAGCGCTACAATACGGGCTTTGAACCTGCTCGATAGAAACAGCAGATAGAATAGTGTGGTTTTGTAAGAAAACAAATTGTTTAAGGAAAGTACAGAGCCATGTGTCTAAGAAGATTCTTACAGAAGAGAACTATAAATTCTTAAAATAATATGCATTTAGATTTATTTTTCTTTATTATAATCAAAATTTTGGAGCTTTTTGACCTTGGATATCGGCTTTTGAGATCGGCAAAGCAAAAACGAAATATGAGGAGTAAATTAAATACTTAAATAAATGTATGAATAAATATCTAGATCTGAAACAATTAGTAAGGCAATGAATAGAATTATGGAGGTCAAACAGTTAAACGAAAGGTGAAAAATAAAGACCTCGATACCACATTTTTGGAAAATTATGAAAAAGAGATATGATTTTCAAATAGCAAAACGAAGAGGAATAGAGATGTTGTGGAAAATGGTGGGTAAAATAACGGAGACCTGGATATCATATGGTCAGAAAAATGATGCAAAAGGAGATCTGAGGAATAAATACTTATAATGGTTTCAATAGTAATTTACAAGGTGAAGGATAGAAATACGGATGTCAAACAGTTAATAAGTGAAAAATAAAGATCTGGATGACATTTCCATAAAATATGAATGGATATATGAATTTCAAACAGAAAGACCAAGAATAGAAATTTGGGTGTTAAAAACAAAATCAAAGAACGGGGATTTGGTTCTAAAATAGTTTAAGATCATGAAGAATAGAAACCGATATCAGGCGATGAGTAAGATAATGCAAGATGTAGATCTGGGGAATAAAGTTTTGAAAAACGCTGTAATAATTGTATTGAAGTGCGTGAAGGAAAGTTTCCCGGTTTTAAAGCGGTGTTAGTTTGTTTCAAAAGAAATACAAATCTATAAACGTTTGGTTATGTATGTATATTACGGGTATGGACACTGAATAACAGTAGCTGGAGATACAGCTTTCCTTTATTACAGTAAAAGCTTTTACGTAATGCTGTTGAATGAAGTTTAAATCACTAACGAAAACGTCAGAAGTACCAGTTCTTAAACAACGATAAAGATCTGTACAACTTTAATTTATACACATGATACAAAAAGTTACACATGAATGAATGAGACCAAAATATTTCATTAAAAAACAGTTTATAGTTCTAGTTAATGACCTTCCGTAACAGAGACCGTGGTAGCGCCTTCGCCAGCCTCCCGACGCCGACGTTCTACACCTTCCGTAACAGAGACCGTGGTAGCGCCTTCGCCATCCTTCCGACGCCGACGTTCTACACCTTCCGTAACAGAGACCGTGGTAGCGCCTTCGCCAGCCTCCCGACACCGACGTTCTACAACCCTTGTTATTTGATTATCATTAGTAACGAATAACGTGGATACAGACGGGATTTGACGTTAAAATATAAATACAAAATTACTAAAACAATCTTACACTCCATTCTTTCAAAAGTTTATATAGAAATTTTAAATACGTATAAAATAACTAAAACTATAAACTTCTCTTTCTTTTCATCTGCTGGTATTTATACAGAAACCTTTCTCCAGAAAACAATCTACCTATTGTTTTTAAAGACCTAATTCTAAATTCTATGATTATATTATTTAACTAATTTTCATTTCTTCACATACTAATTACTCGTGTCGTTTTTTGTACAATTTTCTAAGTGGTTTACTAACGACAATCTTTATTTTACTCTTGTATGTTACGACAGAATGGATCTGCACAACAACCAATGAAGGCCGGTTTTGAAAGTGGTTACAGACAACATTTGAATGTGAGAGAACATAATGTACGACTTATTTTATATATATCATGAACAGTGGTGTCTGTCCATCAGTTGTTCTCTGTCTTCTGTTTATGGTGGTCTTTTCTCGCGCTGAGTTTGAAAAAGCGGATGAAGTCAAAGCTTAACATTAACTATTTAAATAACAGTATTAGAGATATGAGTAATGTTGACAAGAAACAGGATATTCTACATTAGCTTGTTATAAATTAATAGCATAATCATTCACATGTCAATATGTGACAAAAAACCATCTTTATTGTCTCTGAAGTTAAAACAAATTGACGAGAGTTGAGGGTTGTAACATTATCTCTCTAAATCTAAATTGTAGTTACCGACACATCTTGTATCAGTAAACTTATACTTCTTATCTTTACTTTGTTCCACACATTTGTTTGATAATACTGCTATCCTTACCCTTATTCTTCTGCGGTGATAAGCGAACTCGGTCTAAGTAGAACCAGTTGTTGGTTTTTGATCTACTGCACTACACGTGCACAAGGGTATAGTATTTAAAGTAAATGTGACAACTAACAGAACATTTAAGTGTTACTTAATGGTTATGTTGGCCATCTAAATTTAAATATAACGTAACGGTACTTCTGGTCATATAAGTTATGTACTGTATTTGACGTTTCTATGAACTGCACCTTCTTGGAGTTTAGGATTATATGAGGTTTTATTAATATATTTTAAATACGTAGTGAAAGTTTGTTGAAACGTAGAGCGCCTAGAGACAACAGCTTGCACGTTTCGTGTTCCACAGATAACGTGTCCACTTTTATCTCTGTACTGGTGGTATCATTAATAATATTAGCTAATGTATTTAATTATATTACTTTTTAAACATTTATTTATTGGTAAATTTTAGTTGCAGATTTTGTTTCACATTATCAACTTAATATAAGTATTCAGGACTAACCTAAATCTCCTGAGCTGGTCTAGCCTTATTGCGATAAAGGCCGAAAATGATTCTTTTTATAAAAAAAGAACGTTAGAAAAAGACAAAATTATTTATACTTATTAAAAGGTTTATTTGTTTTTCTACATTCACTCTAAGTAGGAAGCGTGCTCTGATCTTAAGTTAATATGAATGTAATTTGTATATTGTATGTATCATTAATAACTGTTATCTTCGGCTTTTATAATCTCAATAATTAATATTTTCACTTTTTGGGCTACTTTTTCTGGAAAAACACATTTAACTAAGCCTTCCAAGTGTTATTTTAAAACATCTTAAGATACAAAAATCAACACAGTTTAGAAATATGTGTTTTAATTTCCAGTGTCTTACTAAAATATTTTCTTCGTTATTGAAAGTATGTCTAATTCGTTAGTATTTTGAGTCTCGAGTTATTTTATTTACAGTATTGGTTATGTAAAACTATATTATTTCTCAAAATGTACGAGTATAAATTGAATGTTCATAAAATGTCTTTTACTACATTCCAGGATCACAGTCTTTGTTTTCAGTAAGGATGACCCGTTCAAACTTTACAACTTGATAGGTTGTGGTAATTATTTGAGAATAATACGAATCTCATTTTACTTATTTGTTGTACCTTGCATGATGGGTTAAGTTTTAAGCCTTAGCCACTTGACATCTTTAATTAACTGGTACTATATTAACTACTTAATTTAACTCTTGTTACACGAGGCTTAAACATCATGCAACTATTGTTTAAGCAGTATCAACATCATTATTATTAGTTTTGTTTTCATCCACGTGTGTATATGAGTGAGAGTGTGTGTGTGTGTGTGTTTATCACGACATACAAAAACGAACGGATTTGTTGAAACTTTGTAATCACATGTGGAATGTTATTACTTTTTGCAGGTTGATGTTCATAACGACAAACATTCAGACACATTTTCATATGTTTTAAGGACCAAATATGGTCAACGCCATTCTGGTGCTGGTATTATTGTTCTAAAAATCAATATTGTTTTAATATTGACAGAGTTAAAGGTATTGCATTGAGCAAGTTACAAAATCGTAATTCAGAATGTACTTGATTACTGATAAATTTAACGCCATCCTTTTGTTTCGCTTAAAAACATTCTGTACTTATCAATCTGATTTACAAACATTGTTTCTAAAGAGCATCACTTGGTTGAGTGAGGCCTGTTTCTTAGAAATATAACGTTATTTAAACAAACCTGTTTCTTTTACAAACAATACAAAACACGGAAACGTTCCAACTTGTCGGGATTAATATAAAATAGTGCACTATACATTCGGTTTGCGAGTTATTTTTATACTATTGGTAAACATGATAATGTGTTGTTTATAATAAGAAGCCTTCACTATACCATTTCTTTCCAACCTAAGAATAAACGATTGTTTAGTCTTAGTTAAGTTGGGTAAGAATAACGATATGGATGATAGATAGATTTAAAATTATGAAAAAATAGATGTGAAGTTCAGAGAGCAAGACGATGAAGAATACAGATGTGGGTGAGAAGTGGTCCGTAATACAATGAAGAATAGGAATTTGGGTGGAAAATAGTTAGGAAGACGATGAAAAATAGAGATGTGTCTGTTAAGCAGTAGGCGAGATAATGCAAAATGGAGATGTGAAAGATAAGTAGTTTGAATACAGTTGAGGAATAAATATTTGGATGTGAAATAGTTAACAAGACGATAAAGAATAGAGATGTGGATGTTAAACAGTTAGAAAGTAGGTGAAGAAAAACGATGTGGAAGCCAGATAGTTATAAAAATATGAATAATATATATACGAAGACCTCCAGTGGCTCAACGGCATGTCTGCGGATTTACACGCTAAAATCCGGGTTTGGATACCCGTGGTGGGCAGAGCACATTTAGCCCATTGTGTAGCTTTGTGATTAATTCAAAACAACATATATGAATTTCAATAGTAAAACGATGAAGAATAGGGATGTAGAGATAACGTGGCAGTTAAGATAATGCAAAATGGAGATTGAGGAATAAATGGTTAAAAACCCAAAACAAATACTATGTAATTAGTGTATTAAAGTGTGTCAAAGAAATTAGTTTGGTTTCATAGCGAAGAATAATGGTTCTTATTTAGATGGAATAGAAATACAGCCTGATACACGTTTGGTTACGTACGTAAATTACGAGTATCGACACTGAATAACAGTAGCTGAATCCTTCATTACAATAGAAGCTTTCACGTAGTGCTGTTGAATAAAGTTCGTTAACTAACGAAAACTTCCGAAATACCAGTTCTTAAACAACGATAAAGAACTGTACAATTTTAATTTACACACATGATACAAAATGTTTCATATAAAAGAATGAGACCACAATATTTCACTAAAAACAGTTCATAGTTCTAATTATTGCCCTTCCGTAACAGAGACCGTGTTGACGCCTTCGCCAGCCTCTCGACGCCGACGTTCTACACATTCCGTTGGAGAGACCGTGGTGACGCCTTCGCCAGCCTCCCGACGCCGACGTTCTACATCTCTCGTTATTTGATTATCGTCCATAACGAATACCGTGGATAGAGATAAGTCTGTAGGATAAAAATGCATGGATGTAATATTGAAATATAAAAACAAAATTACTAACACAATCTTCCACTCCATTGCTTAAAAATTCTAAAATACGTATCGAATAACTAAAACCATAAACCTCTCCTTTTTTATCTGCTGGTATTTATACAACTCGTCTTTGATGAATTTTGAGAGCTCTGAAATTGCGCATGCTCATAAATATGCCGTACAGAGAACAGTCCGTATGCATTGTATGATAAAGGGAGGTATAGTTGATTGCCGACCTCTTTCCCTATACATTGGTTCCTTACTCTGTGCATATTGGGAATATTCTCTAAACAGTATTTTAATTATCATTCATTGCTTTATGTACGGATGGTACGGATTCTAGTTTTAAATTGACACAAAACTCATCTAGATTTTCTGATCCACATGTCATTAAAAGGTACATATAGTGTCTTACCTAACGTAATCGATCTTTTATAAAAAAGTTACACTTTCAATTGACTTATAGAACGAAATTGTGTACATGGGCTTTGACCATTATTTTTACTATAATACTATGTTAAAGTTTGGAATCTATAAAATACATTTTACAACCTACTAACCCTCGTATACCATCTTACAAAAATATTACACAAACAAATACAAGGAAAAACCAAATCATAGTTCAGTCGACAAGTAGAGCTGACTACTGATCTTAAAAATAAAAACAAAAAGGATTGAAACTGACAAAACATAAAGACATAGATTTTGTATTCATAAAATATTGTAAATTATTCATAAAAGAAATATTTTAAGGTTGCCTGATTGAAAACTATTATGATTCTAAAGAAATTCCGAGACAGCTATACACAAAGTAGGTGAGTTTTTAACATCAGTTATCCCTAAATCAGTGGCTCCCAAACCGGGGGTAATTTAACAATTTATCGGGGTAATGGAGGGGTGACAGAGAAAAATGTTAAAATTCTGAAAATCAAGAAAACATTGAAGTAGCTGGTATTAGGATTAATGTTAACTTAGTCTTAGAATGTAAACTTGTAAATTAAACCTATTTTAAGTGTGTAATAAAGTTGAACCAAGTAAAAATAAACATCAAAAACTAATATACAGTAGTAGAAAAGAAAAAAATATATTTCTAAGTGTATGTGGTAACCTAAATGTATTTTGACAAATATGCTTTAGAACGCAAGTCACTCAGTAACCCTTATGACTCATCGACGTGTCCAGTACGCGTCACTCACTGCCTGAGGTTGCCTCAATTTCACACTGTCAGTTTCTATGTGAGCATCAGCCGAGGTAGACAAAACCTGGTATGTATGTGTACTGCCCTGTGCAGTATAGTTAGTATTTACCTACTATTACATCATTCCTATGCTGAATAAGCTCTTTTAATGCTATCTAGAATGTCATCAAAAATAAATAATAAGTTCAAATTGTTCACACTTTTTTATGCAGTTTTTTTTCTGCAGATTAAACAATAAAATGTCTAAAAAGCGCACCTACTCTGACGCCTTTCTTCGCTATGGCTTTGTGAATTTACCTTCTGGTGGAGAGGATTGGCCACAATGTGTAGTATGTCACAAAGTGTTGACAGAAGAAAGCCTCAAGCCATCAAAAGTGCCATCCAAATCTTCACAATGAGGATCAGGCTTATTTTCAGCGCCGGGCTGTAGCACTGAAGAATATACAGTTCCGTTCAAAAGCTTTAAGCTGCGGTCGAAGCATCTTACTTTGTTCCATATAAGTTTCCAAACAATAAAAATGCCACACCATTGTAGAGAATCTGATTATGCCTTGTGCATACGAGATGGTAAGCAAGGTATGTGGGGAGGATCAAGCGATGAAAGTGAGTGTCATATCTCTATCAAACAACACAATCCGCCGACGAGTCGATGACATGGCATCAAATATTCTGTCCCAAGTTACAACAAAGATCAAGGAAATCTCATATAGCAAATTCTTCTTGCAATTTGATGAATCGTGTAATGTAGCCAGTTGTGCTGTTCTTCTTGAGTTCGTTCGTTACGTCCACCAGGACAAGATTAAAGAAGAGTTCCTATTATGCGAAGATCTGCTGACAACTACGAAGGGAGAAGATATTTTCAATATCATCAACAGTTTCTTTACCACGAATGGATTGGATTGGAACGGCGTTCAACAGGTAGGGAGAAATGTTTATATATAGTCTAGATTAGTATAAATACAACGAATTACATGGCATATAGTCATAAAGGTTTATTTATTGTAAAAGTAGCTGTACTGTAGCTAATATTTTATACATAATTCACAAAAAAGTATCGTGCCTGTCGTAGTGAAATACTTGTTTGTTTGTTTTTTGGAATTTCGCACAAAGCTACTCGAGGGCTATCTGTGCTAGCCGTCCCTAATTTAGCAGTGTAAGACTAGAGGGAAGGCAGCTAGTCATCACCACCCACCGCCAACTCTTGGGCTACTCTTTTACCAACGAATAGTGGGATTGACCGTCACATTATACACCCCCACGGCTGGGAGGGCGAGCATGTTTAGCGCGACGCGGGCGCGAACCCGCGACCCTCGGATTACGAGTGCACGCCTTAACGCGCTCGGCCATGCCAGGCCATGCACAAAGTTATCTTCTGATATTTGTGGATATGTAAGTAGAGAAGCTGAATAACTTACCAGAAAAATATATAATGAATTATGATATTTCTTACAATTTTATTTGATGTCTATGTACATAAATAGACAATTGTTTTTCTTTCTGTCACGTTCTTTGTCTCTTGAACATCTAATCGTACACAAAATATATCATTACACTACTTATTAAAGGGAATATTCCAGTAAAATTATTCATTTTTTGCAATTCTTAAAATTTCGCATCGGTATCAATACATTTTTATCTTTCTTTTTATGTATTGAACAGCAAATCTGAGAAAAATCCGACAAAAATATTTCACTTCTGAGAGAATTTCACGAGAAAAACTGATTCGTCGTCGATCGATTAGCCAAGCGTGTCAAGGCGTGCGACTCGTCATCTGAGGGTCACGGGTTCAAATCCCCGTCGCATGAAACATGCCCGCTCTTTCAACCGTGGTGCGTTATAAGGTGACGGTCAATCCAACTATTCGTTGGAAAAATAGTACCCCAAGAGTTGGCAGTGGGTGGTGATGACAAGTTGCCTTCCCTCTAGTCTTACACTGCTAAATTAAGGACATCAAGACCGAAATATTTTTGCTAACAGTGCACTAAATTTATTCCTTTTTTTTAAAAAAGAAACATAATATAGTTTTATTACTTAAAAAATACATGGAATGCCAGAAAACGATTATAAACGTTCCTCTAGACGACAGTATGGCGTATTTTGTCTGATCCAAGAAATTTGATTTATTGCATATGTGATATTTACTTATCACTATTTTTACAAAAAAATATATTGCTTGATTGTTTTAACGGGTATCAGCTAGTTACTTTATAAAAGAAACAATTACAGACTGAAACATATTAAAAATACGAAATTCATTCAAACATTGTAGTTTATTTTATGAGATAAGAAATCAAGAAAACAAGCTTCCTCATTTATAGTTCTAATCCAAAACTAAGCCTCGTTCTGTTACACACAAGAAGACATGACAGTGAACACAGGAAATAAGTGTCATAAAACAAGCGATTAATTAATTGAATAAACGTGGGGACAGTTTTGTAACGGAATGTCAAAATAAAAACAAAATAATTAAATTGGACCGTTTCATTTAATTTGCTTTTATTAAAATCTATGAAGTGACACAGACCTCCATTAAAACCACGTTCGAAATAAAATTGAACATGAAATAAAACAGGAGTCTGCTTGTTCTACCATTTGCTGGTTATAGAGTAAGATATAACTAAAATACATTTAGCTATTGTGTAATAGGTAAAAAAGGTAGATTTTGTTAAGACTAGTAAATTATTCGCCAGTGCCCTTCTCGTTTCATACATTTTTATAAATTCGAATGCTTGGTCTAAATGGCGGTGTTCAGAAACATCTAGGCCCGGCAAGGCCAGATGGGTTAAGGCATGTTATAATGTGACAGTCAATCTCACTATTCGTTGGTAAAAGAGTAGTCCAAGAGTTAGCGAGGTGGTTGTGATGACTAGCTGCCTTCCCTCTAGTCTTACACTGCTAAATTAGGGACGGCTATCACAGATAGCCCTCGAGGAGCTTTGCAGAAAATTCAAAAACTGACAAACAAACATAAACATCTTCGACTACAACGTACAACATAAGCTGTGCGCGTTATTTCTTCACCTAAGCGCCGCTATATAACAGCAAGAAAAATACAACAGCGCTAGTGCTGAAGTTATATATTTACAAATGTAGTGGCACTGTTGCTGACGCTGCTTTTGAAACCGCCCCTTAGTGGCTCAGCGGTATGTTTGCGAACTTACACGCTAAAATCCGGGTTTCGATACCCTTGGGGGCAGAGCACAGACAGCCCATTGTGTATCTTTGTGCTTAATTCAAAACAACAACAGCTTTCGAAACGACTTTTTTCATGATAGTTTTTGTTTTATTAATTAATAATGGAAGAACGAAAACACGCGTACTGGTAAATGGTAATAATTTATTGCAAGAATAACATAATACAGATTTTTCAGAACAGAGTATCTATATATCTGTTAATGATGAGGGGAGAACAGGTAATAATCATACAGTTTTCTACACATTCAATGATAGTGCTTCAAAACACAATGCTACGAAATAAATGAATAACGAAATGTGAGCTTAAAGCGTAATTTCTTTGCAAAATGTGAGAGTTAATTTTTTTGGAAGAGGAATAAATGTTAAATTGAAGACCAAATATTTACATTAGTTATACTATTAGGCTTAATATTTCCGCCTACGTTGGTACGAAAGTATTCGAGAATGGTCATCTCTGCGAAGAAATTACTGTTTCCTATTTTGCTCAAAGCTGAGGAAACAATTTGCTGTAATGACTCGGTGTGTTCGGAAATTTTGGGGGGTTGAAGAGGGTTTTGCTTCCCTTGCCCGTACGCCTATATATTTGTCGTTGTTGTTTTTGTTGTTTTGAATTAAGCACAATGGGCTGTCTGTGCTCTGCCCACCACGGGTATCGAAACCCGGATTTTACCGTGTAAGTCCGAAGACATACCGCTGAGCCACTGGGGGGCATATATCTAGTCACTGCTGTATGTATTGTAGATACGCCAGATTTAATTTCGATATTAATTTTTTTTTCTATTATAGTGTGATAATTTCATATCTCAGAATTTTTAATTATAATTTATTTTTACAGTAATATGAATTTTAGAAAATTCTGTTAATTAATGTTTATTACGGCCGGTAGTACTTGTATAAGCAGAAATTAATGCAGATGTCAGTGAAAGTCTTCAAATGTAGATTTTATGAAGTTGCGAAATGTCGCTTGAATGTAGGTAAATAGCATCCAATAATGCTATCTGTATTGAATCGCAGACAAAAATACACATAACACTAGACAAGTCAGTCATAACCATTTATAATTGAGGGAAATGTGCGTATGTAGCTATCATTGCTATATGTTGAAGTTCGAACTGATAGACAATCTAAATGGCTGAGTGTGACAACTGTCCGTAAGGTTACAACCCAAAAGAATGAAGAGAACACAGTGCTATGACATTAACCTTTATTCAAACTGTAACGAACAGTCGAAAGCGGTGGGTATTACATTCCACAATCAATCAAAACCTTTTTATCATTATAATTCATTAAGTGGGCGACATTACAGTGGGCATGGGGGGTTTGATCTAATCGATGATTACATGTAGTTAGCGAGGAAGTCATTTCACCTGCACAGTCGACGGACAGGTATATAGCATTTGATTTGAAATGATGACAATATTAAGCTTACATGACAGTCGAAATAGCCATCTATGACATTTTAATGTCATCTGCTGACCAGTCAAGCTGTATTTAGACGCCTCCCAAAAGTACACTGTTTACTGATACAAGGTCCATGTACCTTCACTAATGGTGCTACCAGTGAATGTTAACATTGAAATTCATTTGATACATAGCTTTGCTTAACGGATGAGAGATAAAATTTGGGTTTACTTGTACCGTTCAAGACACGTCTACTCTGATCAATGACGTCATAGCTCATCAACGAAACAATTAAAATGTAGGCGTAATACTATCAACATCATTTCCCGAATTACACGAGAAGTTAAATTTTTGCATATGGTCCCCTCCAGTCTAAAATCCGTGAGCTGTGAATATTACTATGACAAATAATCAGTACGTGGTACAAGTGGTCCAAAATATTTTGTGTTGGCTGAACAATAGAAAAAAACAACATGACACATTGATGTAATTGTGATTTATATATGAAAGAGTACTTATAACAGAGTAAGCCTTCAGTATGTATGTACATGTCTTTTTATTCTGTAACATTTAATCGATCGTAACGCGCGTGTGAAGCATCAGTTAAGTGTAGGACATTGTTGACTGTGTACTTACAAGTTCACATGAAAACAAAGTGCTGCACAAACGATTCTCACATGAAATTGTTGTAGATGAGTATTTTCCTCCACATATTCTTGAAACTAATCCAGTTACTCAGTCGGAAAATTTAGGTTTATTACTTTGGCCTTTCTCTACTTACCATGTTTGTAAGATCTGTGAAACTTCTTATGGGATACGTTACCCATACAGCTGTTTCCTTAAGAAAAAAATTGGTGCTGAAGAAAACTTGTATTTCTATTTCAATATTAAATACTGATAGACTAAAATTATTGCGCAACTATAATTTTATACAAGTTGAAAAAGGGCCATTATGAGCAGTATTGACGTGTTCATGATCGGGAAATGTATTGGTCATGAAACGTAAGGAGTGAATATGGTAGAGTAAGACGCTCACACTTACAGCAAATATTGAACTTGTGTTATTGTGTGAAGTTTTAGACAATGCTAGATTAATGAAATGGCAATGAAAAGTAACACGTCTCACTTGTTTTTAATTATTTAGGTATATACCCATAAAAATGGTCTATTTAAAACTTTCAACTTTATTTGCACATGAAATTTATACAATATGTAGTTTTATAACTTGTAAACATTAGTTTAGTATATTATAACAATAATTTTGTTTTAATCTTCAGATATCTTGTACTACACCGGTAATATGTTTATGTTTTACATAACTAAGTAATCTTTGTTATGTCGACATTCAAAGGTGAGCCCCAGCTACGGGGAATAATATTTGCTTTTACAAATATCAGACATACAACTGAGCCACTGGGGGAGGGGAGGGTTGTAGCAAACATTTTTCCCTCTGCTTCAAGTCTTTAATTATTAGATCTTACAGAGACTATTTAGAGTGAACGAGCTCAGATACAAAATATCTACAACATAATGTAACATTCTCGGACAACACGAGGTTTACTGGTTCATCCTGGCTGTTCATTTTTCTAAATTAAAAAAAAACAAACTTTAAAGTCAATCCTTATCATCCACATACTTATGAAGCTTTGTCTTAAATTCACTTAAATGTACTACCTCCACAACATTCGAAAGTAATCCATTCCAAAGGCCAACAATCCTGTTAGAAAAATAAAACCTCAGCTGAAGATGACTCTTACCCTGCCAAAAATTTTATTTGAATCCCCTAATCCTACTATTCTCACTGTTAAATATGAAAAAAATGATTAATTCACTTTACAGTCTTAACACTACACATAGGTCCCAAATAACTTTTCTTTTTTTCAAGAGAAAAATAATTTGAGAGATTTCAACATTTTTTCAAATGACAAACCTTAATCACAGGCATCATCTCAGTAATTCTTCTCTGAATCATTTCTTGCAATTCAATCGATTTCCTAAGGAAGGGAACTCAAGAATGGATATTGTATTCCAAATGTGGTCGAGTCAGTGATCTGTACAATAAAATTATAACATATTCAGATTTATATTTTATATTTCTGTAGATAAAACCTAAAATACTATTTGTCCTACCACAAGCAACAACACTATGCTCGGATGGCTTTTGAAACTGATCCTCCATAACAGTTTTGGTTATTCCCATCCAAATAATATTTATAATTCAAATTATGATAATCCGCATGCGTTATCTTGTATTTATTACAATTAAAATCAATTTGCTATTTATTCGCCCAGCTCACTAAACGATCTAATTTTATTTGTAAATTAGCAACATCCTGTTCACAGCTAACAAAACTCAAGACATTAATATTATTTGTAAATGTAAGTAATTTATTGACCATTCTTTCATTTATGTCACTGGTGTAAACCAAAAAAGAACAGAAAACCAAAGATTGAGTCATGATGGGCTCAACTTGTGACATTACTTCAGTTTGACTGAATTTCATTGGTAACAACCCTCTGGTTTCTTCCATCTTACCACTCTTCTATTCATTTTGTTATCTTATCCCCCAGAGCTTATCAAATGCTTTCTGAAAAATCCAAATACACTAAATTTACAGTTTGGGTATATTACCTTCAACTACACATGCAGTAATTTTTTCAATGAATGTTAAAACATTTGTAAAGCAAGATTTTAACTTAGTGAAACCATATAGACTATTTTATATAGAATTCTAAACTTCGTTAAGTGGCTTTGTAAGCCATCACTTGTTAAACTTTCCACAACTGATGTAAGACTAATAGGCTTATAATTACAGTACCAATTTTTACCACCATCCTTGAAGAGAAGTTACTTTATCTAACGTACTATTCCCTTGTACCTGACCACTATTCAAAGACTTGCAAAAACAGTAGCCTCACACTTTCAATAGTTAACCTCATTCAAAACATAAAAAACCTACAGAAATATTATCTGGCCGAGGAGACTTATCATTCTTTAAACTTCCAAATTTTTTCTTAATTATTTCAAAATTAATTTGGTGTTCTTATTTTATCTTGTTTCCATTTATCAACTGTTCAAGGTTTGGAAAACTACTGAAACCTTCGTTAGTAGAAGCCGAAGAAAAAGCAAAATTTAAGAAGACAGCCATAATATAAACATCACATACTAGCCTTCTTTTATCATTCCTCAAGAGTCCTACCTCATTATAATATTTAATTTATTTTTTAAATATATAAAGAAGACTTTAGTCTTAATGTTTACATTGCCAGCCAATCTTTTCTCGTGCATTCTCTTTGATGTCCAAATTTTCTGTTTTACCGACTCTCTTCATCTTCTAAATCTTCTGTCATACAAATCAATTGATATTTTTAATGCTTTTTTAAGAATTTTATGTCTTAAACTTCTTGAATATTTAAAAAAATTATCTTGAAAAATTTCTACATCTGATCAATGTTTCCAAATAACTTAGCTGTCCAATTTACAACAGGTAATTTTTGTCGTATCTCTTCAAAATTTAAAATTTTTCTTTACAAAAATATTATTCCTTATATCTACATGCAACAAAACATTGAACCTAATAGAGCAATATTCATTGCACCCACATGGTCTCCATATTTTACCCTTTCTATCACTTTTATATTTAAAGTTAACAATACATCTAAAATAGCATTGTTTTTGGTAAATTCCTTTACTAACTGGTAAAGAAAGCCATCTTGAAAAGTTTTCAAGTACCTTTCTTCTTCATGGCTTGACTCCAGCATTTCCCAATCGATATGCCTGAAATTAAAATCATCAATAATTATGACTTAATTAATAGCTGAAATCTTAGTCTCATTGTAAAGTTTCTCATTAATTTCATCACTAAAATTCGGCGGTATGTAATAAATTCATACTGAAAACTTTTTCCTTTTAAATCGATTAATAGAAATGAAAATCATTTGGTGGTGAGTAATAAATTCACACTATTTTTTTTTCCTTTTATATCGATAAAATGAAATCAAAATGGAGTCAGTCTGTTTGATATTGTATTTAATATTCTCAGTATCAGTAGGATATAACACATTTTATATATAAAGCCGTTTTTCCCAATTTTTCAACACTCTACTGTTATTATATTACTGTAACCATGTATTTCAAAGAAACCTCTGTCATGAAAATCATCTATATTTAACCAAGTTTCAGTTATTCCCATTATGTTAAAACCCTTTATTCATACCAGTGCTTTAAATTCATCATTTATTTTTTAATTTTTTAAGCATTACAACTGCAAAAATTTAGCCTATCCTTATAACAACTTATATACTCATTTCCTGTGTCAAACTTTTCTCTGCCTTTTATTCTGTTTACATTTAAATTTTCCTGGCTCTCCCCAGTGCTTAACCCTAGGATATAACTTTTTTTTACGATAAAATTACTTGCATAAGCAAACAAGCCAAATGTAAATCATGCACTCCAAAAAGTTCACTTCTTCCACAGAACTGTTCATCCTTCCATTCTAACCTAAGCCTACCCCTTAGTAGTATAATCTTATTCTTTTCTTCATATTTTGGAATATGGACTGTTCTATCCATATACCTTGTCAAGGGATAACCTATAACCTTCTTATCATCCATGTCCTTCTCTAACCCTTCTGTTTTCTTTCCCATTAATAGTTCCTCACCTGCAGAAGCCAAGGGCTGAAATTTGTTACTCAACAGAATAGTCTCATTACATAACTAAAGAAACTATTTTCCACTCCAACTGTATTTTTTCTAGCATCCTAAAAGTCATTGTTAGCAGATGTATTCTTTACATGCAAAAGCTTAAGCTTTTAAAATCCTGCTTCCACTTTCCACAGTCTTCTCTTTATCTGTTGCTTCTACTTTCATTATAATAGCCTCATATTAATTCTTCAACTTACAAATTCTACATCAAAATGGTGCATCTTTATTTCTGGCATGTACTTTAAAGGAAGGTGTGATGAATGGAAGAAAAGAAAATATGACCATTCGGTTATAACTCGGTAAAACGACGAAAATGGGGTATTGTAAAGAGAAACAGTGCTAAATTTATTATCTTTATGTTGTAGTATATGTGATGTATTATAAATAAAATAGGTGTAATGATTTGTGTAAATTCTTTTAAACTTCGTGTTGTTTGCATTTTGAAGCATTTATACCAATTTTTGTCACAGGCGCTCAGATAAATTCGAATAAGCTTATTATATTTATATGAAAAATTTTCAATCTACTTGAATTGAGAATGTCGAAAGTGGAGGTGCAGATACACAAATAACATTACTGTCCAAACTTGAAAGGATACGACGCGCCCTCTCTTGTTTACTAACAACAATATTTAAGATGTGTGCTTTTCAGTGACACCTAATATATACTGAATGAAAAAAACAGATGTTAATCTTAAGATTTCCCACTGGGCTGAAATCCAATGCATTCTTCATATGACAGACCAGATGCGCGTGTTTTGTAAACAACTTTTTGTCACTAATTTTTAAGTTAATATTAGGTTTATATGACCTGAGCTCCAGAAATGCATTCAAATGAAATATTAAAAATTTCGAAACGTCTACTTTAGATGAAAAAATAGGTTATGTGTTGTGAGATGAGGTTGTTTTACTATTCTCAGTTTGACTGGCGGGCTTTGTAAGCTCAACACATAGCAATGACGACCGTTTGCACATGTTGAAAATCACGTGACTCGCAAGCTTGTGTTTCATTTATATTTATGGTTACAGACACAAGCATAAAAGTTATATTTACGGTATTGGAGGGTACGATAGCCGTAAAGTGCAATAGAACCGGCCCGGCACAGCCAAGCGTGTTGAAGTGTGCGACTCATACTCTGAGGATCGCGCCAAATATGCTCGCTCTTTCAGCCGTGGGGTGTTATATCATGACGGTCAATCCCAATATTCGTTGGTAAAAGAGAAGTCCAAGAGTTGGAGGTGGGTGGTGATGACTAGCTGCCTTCCCTCTAGTCTTACACTGCTAAATTCGGGACGGCTAGCACAGATAGCCCTCGAGTAGTTTTGTACGAAATTCCAAAACAAACAAACAAAAAATCACGCGATATACACAAATATTTCATTTTCATAGCTTAAATTTAATCCTTTAATTTCAGATGACCCGCTGGGATTTTACTATTAAGTGCCAGACGATCCTTTTCACGTGGCAAGGTATTTTAAATTAAAAAAATACGTTATGAGTATTATTTTTTCATATTTATTTTCATAATTCTAATAACTAAGTCAAAGCTTTTCTCTGATTTTCAACATTGGACTACATAATGAAACGCGACTAAAACCAAAAATATTTCACATTAATAAGATAAAACTTGTTGTAGTTTTTCTTCCAGTTTTTAAAATATGATGTTTTAAATGCAAACTACAAAAATGCCTTAGCAAATTTGAGACAATAAACCAAAAACAGTGTGTACGCCCAGTTTTAACCGTTCATTACAAGCGTTTGTAAATATTCATGAAAATTGGTGCAGCTAATCCTAAGTCTTCATTCCTCAAATTTCAATTTTTTTTATGGGAGTCACAATAAAAATGAGAAAATTACTGAAGTGGAACAATGCACACCAATTTAATGTTAGTTCGTGTATCTGGACTTGAGAGTCATCCAAATTCTTTTGATATTCACACAGAGGCTACAATTTGAAAAATTCCAAATTGTGAACTTAGATTATTATTCGATAAGCTTTTTGCATGTTAATACCAATTTTCAACAAATCTGGTTTACACAGTTTAAGAGCCCGTCAAACACACTGATCCCCCTTTTTGGGGGGATTTTTCACATTCACTTTTTTTTCTGAGAGGGGGTGTAAAGAGCAAAATGCAAAAGTATTTTTTGAAGAATTTGGAATAATTCAAAAATTAGGTAAATAAAGATACGTACAGCGAAGAACGCATGTGTATTTGTTACTTCTTAATATCTCTTGTAAACGATTTAAATTAATTTTATTCCACCAATTGAACTTTATTGGGTTTCATTAATTTCACTTTCAGTGTCTACAATTAGCGGTGGTAACGTGCTCAGTTTTATTAAATGTGGCTTTTGTACTTAAATTAGCCACAAACATTTTGATTAGACTTAACGTATTGTATTCAGGTTTGACTAGAGCAGTTTACTGTTACTTTTGAAACTTAACCTACATTTGATATTTGTTATTCAGAAACAACGATCTTGTTGATAATTTAATATGGATTTAAATTGTACTTAATAAGTATGCATAATGGGAAATTCGAACAAGATATGGTACTGCAGGATGTTACTGAAACTTTACTGGCTGATTTTAAGCTGGGGAATTAATGGCCAGAACACAATGAACGCAATATTTATTAGAACGTAAAACAAAGATATATTATGTGTACTTGCTTACGATGGACTATCACTTGTTTACAGAGTCAGGATCGGGTTAGGCTTGGACGGGACTCGGAATCAGAATAGTTAAACGAAAAGCTTCTACTTGTTAAGAAACATCGTATTTATCAAGCGCGATTGACCTACGTCGTTACTAGATGTTTTCATTCTGCACAGTTGAATATTGAGGGATATGCTATCGACATCTTGAGACAAATCTCGTGTAAGAAACAAAAATAAACTGAAATGAGATCGACTTCACAGATTTTCTTGGCCACTTGTTATTTAAACATCTGTACATATTCAGAACAAATAATAATTTCAGATTAAATGTTGATACTGCAGGAAGAAAAAATTTGTGATATATTTCTATATTAAAATCAGTATTTTTTTTTCGGCGAGACAATAAAACATTCGTCATTTTCTATCTAATAAGTACAATTTCTTATTCAAATAACGGTTTATCAAATGTATGCTTAAAAATATGCAGTAGTTAGTAAGATGTTTAAAAACTAATTATCAGTTTTTATTTTCATTGAAAGGCATCCAATGCTCCCCAAACCAAAACCATATATCGTGATGTCGAATCTTTCAAAGGTCGTCAAGATGTTTTGGTTATTACTGGAGAATTGAGTCTAAATATCCTAGCAGATAAGGTGAATGTACAAGGAAGTGGTAAATACTTGAAAGATTTCACGTATTCCTCGAAATATATTGAAAATGTGGTGCACGTCAGTTTTGAAACGGTAAGAGACATTGAATTTTTGCATGTGAATCTTTCTGAAGATCAGAACAGTTGGCTTTCAATACATCTTATACGACCACACACTGGCGAAACGAAACAGGAAATATTAAAATCACAGAATTCTGAGTTACATATAATAAAACAATAACAATGAAAAACCGATTCTAAATATTTTCAACAAGGACAAAAATGTTTTGTTTTATTGTTTATGACAAAGTTACTAAGTCTTAACTGTCACTGTCCCTAATTTTAATCTCTCGAGAAGACGACCAGCTGTCAGTAACCAATGGCAACTCTTGTGATACTTTTAAAAATAAACTAAGGGATTGGCCACAAGTTTATAATGCCTCCATTTCAGAAAAGGCAAGCTTGTTCAGCTATATGTTTCGAATCTGTGACCTACAGACTGCGAACTAAACAGCTTAATCATCAGGCCCTGCTATGTTCCGAAAAGTTAAATATAGTTTTTAATACATATTAACACATCGATTAAAAACATATTTCTAGTCATCTCTAACATTACGAGTGTAGAAGGTCTTAATGTTAAAGATTGTTCTGAATCTTGTTTTTAAGAAAAGCAGATTTTGACCAAGGTTCAAAATTTTAAGTTTTTCCTTTGTTGCTTACAAAGGTCTCTACTACACAAACACGCCATTCGTGTTTTGAGAAATAAAACGCATAGAATTGAATTAGTTAAAGGCAAAAATATTTAAAAGATGCACTGTTTAACGCTTGTATTTTGATATGTATCATGGTTTTAAAAACTATACAAAAAGATGAATGAATACACCTTTACACAGCGCCCTCTATGTGTCTCAGCGATAAGTCTAAAGTCTCATAACGTCAAATCCCATGGCCAAGTGGGGGAGGCACTCGACTTGACACTGCAATCAAACTTCTATGTTTCATTTTTTAGTTTTTATAGAAAAAGACAAAAATATATTTTTCAATCATCTTTTCAATTTACTTTATTTTTATACGTTTTCTTATTGCTTTTCCGGGGAACAGCGGAAAGTTTTTTTTTCACTCTCAACGCTAACGTCCGTGGTTCGATTTCTCTCGGTGGACACAGCCGATAACCCAAAATAGCTTTGCTGTAAAACAAACAACATTCTTATCTTGAGAATTTTATATGCAAAAACGGCTCGTTTGGGTTCAGAAAATAATTTAAATAGAAGAGCGAACAACGTTTCGACCTTCTTCGTAACATTCTATCAGACACGAATAAATTTAAACCAATACACACAAATCCAACAAAGACACATGAGACGTAACTGAACAAATTACTACTACAAATGAAAACAGCCAACACAATTTCACAAACACTTCATTCCTATCTACGTAAAACCGACTCACGCACACCGCAAATATACGGCATCCCCAAACCTCATGAACCAGATTGTACATTACGACCAATAATGTCAACATATGAATCGTTTAATTACAATCTTGGTAAATACATAGCATGGGTATTCTCCAAATATCCAACATCAGCCAGCTCATTCATCAAAGACTCTTTTAATTTTAAGTCTAATCTAAATCGACTTAATCATAAAGCCTTAATGGCCAGTTTCTATGTTATATCCCTCTTTACAGAAGTTCGAACAACAGAAGCCTGCGAGATAGCCTTAGAACTCTATATCCGAGACCCTAACCCAATTATAGACATTCCCAGTAACCAGTTAGCAACCATCATAGAATTCACCATAATAAAGACAAACTTCATGTTCAATAACCAAAACTATATACAAACAAATGGCCTAAGCATGGGCAACCCAGTATACCAGTTCTAGTCAATATTTTTATGACACAAATTGAAACACAAGCAATTAATACAGCATTACATCCACCACTATACTGGTACAGATATGTAGATGACACGGTTGCGGGATTCAAATCTACAGAACACATACTTAATTTTTTCACTCACATTAACTCTATACATCCCAACATTAACTGCACATGTGAACAGGAAGAAAGCAATCAAATATCATTTCTTAACCTCAAAATTACAAGAACCGACACACAATTCAAAACAGAAGTCCACCGAAACATCACCCATACTGGGCTATACATTCCTTGGGACTCAGCACATGAAACAAAACAAAAACTCAACATACTAAAAAACCAGATGAACAACGCTATAAAACTATGCTCACCAGATAAAATTAAAGATGAATTAGACAAAATAAAACAATACTTCATCAACATCAATAAGTTTCCTCCACAAACCGTAGAAAACATTATACGCACACACCTAGACAGAAAGCAAAATCAACCAACAAAAGTAAATATATCTCACGAATCAAAAAATCACGAAACCATATACTGCTGTATACCATATGTTCTTGAAATCAGCAAACAAATAACCAACATTTGGCAAAAACTAGTAACAAAATATAACATTCCAGTTAATACTAAATTTATTCAAAAACCAGGCACAAAACTAAGGTCTATACTATGTAAGAACTACACTGACAAACACCACACCAACATTATTTATAAAATACAATGTGATAACTGCCGCGACTTCTATATTGGAGAAACAAGTAGAGAAATGGAAACCAGATTCAAAGAACATAAAAAGTCACCTTCACACGTTTTCGAACACTGGAAGTCAAATGGACACAACATAACCATAGAAAACACCTCTTTCTTTGTGAACCTGACGATGACCGAAGAAGGTCAAAACGTTGTTCGCTCTTCTGTTTAAAATATTTTCTGAACCCAAACGAGCTGTTTTTGCATATAAAATTCTCAACAAGTGGGTTTCTCGACATCGCTGATTCTTATCTTGATATGAATATCCCGCTTATAGCCTTTTCTATATTTCTTAATTGTTGGCTTAAAAATGTAATCCTTGCATTTCGGTTCAATCTGCTTCTGAACTTTTAGGACGAAACCTATTCCCCCATTTTTAAATAAACAATTTTATTCAGCCTTTTTTTTTTCCAAATGACAAATCTTGATATTTTAAGAACAATAAACAAACTTTTCATGGAAAACGCCAGGCCTACTTTGCTGATTGTTGTTATTTATTGCCAAACATAATGCTACAAAAAGAGCTATCCGTTCATTATCTGACACGGGTATCGAAATCCAATTTCCAGCGCTTTGGTTCACAGGTATCCCATGGTGCCAGCAGAGGGCCATTTTGTAGAAGAAGCTCATTGTCTGTGCTCACATAAGGCGTGTTTTCATGTTTATTTCAGGAGCCAATCTGGCTGATCTTTTACCGAGTAGAGATTTATATTTCTATCATTATCACTTTTTCATCTTGAAATTAGATGAAACAAGACAAGGGTTTTGTTTGCTTGTGTTTTAGTATAAAGCTACACAATGAACCATAAGGTATGTTTACCATGAGTATCGAAGTCTAATCTTCAGCTTTACGAGTCACTAGGCTACCACTGAGCCACAATGGTACAAAACATGACAAACCGCAAAACTAGAAGAAAACTGGACCAGTTATTCTTAACTCAGAACACATTTCGTTTGTGCAATTACTTATGGAGGGAAACTGGTGGGTTAACTTCGTTTCATTCTGAAAGATTATAAAAACACAGATGAGGTTTCTGATCATTTAAGTTTATTGCTTAGAAAATTGGGGAAGGCGCAGAGTTGGAAGGTAAACCATTTGAGGAGAGAAATTTTTAACAAGAACAAATGAATAAGTTAAGAAGTTTAAATATTCATTTTTTATTCAGGTTTAATTTTCGGAAAACAAACTAAATAACGAAATGCACGATAAATGTAAAACAAGTGAAATATGTTATTTGTACTTGATGGCCCGGCATCGCCAGATTAACGTAGTCGACTCGTAATCTGAGGGTCGCGAGCTCGAATCTGCGTCAAAGCATTCTTGCTCTTTCAGCCATGTGGCGTTATAATGTTACAGTCAATCCCACTATTAATTAGTGGAAGAGTAGTCAAAAAGTTTGTGGTGATGATTAGTTGTCTTCCCTCTAGCATTACAATGCTAAATTAGAGACTGCTGGCGCAGATAGCACTCATGTAGCTTTGCGCGAAATTAAAAACAACAAACGAACACTCACTGTATGAATACTAACCCGGATACAAATTCATCTTGTCAGTCGTTCTTCGTACGATCTGTTCATTTATTCCATTGCGAGTCAACAAAATTGAATGTTACAAAAATGTAATTATCAGATGAAAATTCCATAACTAGAATGCAAAAATTGCAACACGATCTTAATTCTAAAATGTTATTAGAAGATTATTATAAATTGTTATTTTCATAAAAATCTGAAGGACAGGTCTGTGAATTTCAAAATACTAAAACGAAGAGGAATATGTCTGGGTGGGAAGTAGTGGGTTATACAACAAAAGAGTTTGGGTTGCAAGATAAATAGAATGACAAGAATAGACATTTGAATATCAAATAAAAAGACGTTCAAGAATGGAAATATCGGCGTTCGGTAAGACAAAGCAAAATTGAAATCTGAGGAGTAAATATTTAAATGTATGAATAAAGATCTAGATCTGAAACAATTAGTAAGGCAATGAATAGAATTATGGAGGTCAAACAGTTAAACGATAGATGAAAAAAAAAAGACCTCGATACCAGATTTTTCGAAAATTACGAAAAATAGATATGATTTTCAAATAGCAAAACGAAGAGGAATAGAGATGTTGTGGAAAATGGTGGGCAAAACAACAGCGACCTGGATGTCATATTGTGAGAAAAATGATGCAAAAGGAGATCTGAGGAATAAATATTAATAATGGTTTCTATAGAAATTTGGAACCTAAGTACTATGTAAGGTAAAGGACAGAGATACGGATGTGAAACAGTTAATACATAAGTGAAAAATAAAGATTTGGATGACATTTCCATAAAATATGAATGGATATACGAATTTCAAACAGAAACACCAAGAACAGAAATTTCAGTGTTAAAAACAAATTAAAAAAGAACGTGGATTTAGTTCTAAAATAGTTTAAGATGATGAAGAATAGAAACCGATAAAGGACGATGGGTTAGATAATACAAGATGTAGATCTGGGAATAACGTTTAGAAAAACGCTGTAATATTTGTATTGAAGTGCGTGAAGGAAAGTTCCCCGGTTTTAAAGCGAAGTTAGTTTGTTCGAAAAGAAATACAGATCGATACACGTTTGATTATGTATGTATATTGCGAGTATCGACACTGAATTACAGTAGCTGGAGATACAGCTTTCCTTTATTACAGTAAAAGCTTTTACGTAATGCTGTTGAATGAAGTGTAAATAACTAACGAAAACGTACCAGTTCTTAAACAACGATAAAAAGAACTGTACAGCTTTAATTTATACACATGATACAAAAAGTTACACACAAATGAATGAGACCACAATATTTCACTAAAAACAGTTTATAGTTCTAGTTAATAGACCTTTCGTACAGAGACCGTGCTATCGCCAATCGCCAGCCTCCCGACATACCGACGTTCTACACCTTCCGTAACAGAGACCTCGCTATCGCCTTCGCCAGCCTCCCGACGCCGACGTTCTACACCTTCCGTAACAGAGACCTCGCTATCGCCTTCGCCAGCCTCCCGACGCCGACGTACTTCCGTAGACCTATCGCCTTCGCCAGCCTCCCGACGCCCGTTCCTTCCGTAAGCAGAGACCGTGCTATCCTTCGCCAGCCTCCCGACGCCGACGTTCTACACCTTCCGTAACAGAGACCGTGCTATCGCCTTCGCCAGCCTCCCGACGCCGACGTTCTACACCTTCCGTAACAGAGACCGTGCTATCGCCTTCCCCAACCTCCCGACGCCGACGTTCTACAACCCTTGTTATTTGATTATCATTAGTAACGAATATCGTGGATACAGACGGGTCTGTTGGGTAAAAATGCAACGATTTGACGTTAAAATATAAATACAAAATTACTAAAACAATCTTATACTCCATCCTTACAAAATTTTATATAAAAATTTTAAATACGTATAGAATAACTAAAACTATAAACTTCTCTTTCTTTTCATCTGCTGGTATTTATACAAATCGTCTGTGATGAATTTTGAGAGCTCTGAAATTGCGCATGCTCATAAATATGCCGTAGAGAGAGCAGTCCATATGCATTATATGATAAAGGTAAGTGAAGATGATTGCCGGACTCTTTCCCTGAACATAGGTTCCTTTCTATGTGCATATTGGGAAGATTCTCTAAACAGTATTATAATTATCGTTCATTGCGCTATGTACGGATGGCAAAGACATTAGTTTTAAAGTAATACAAAACGCATCTAGATTTTCTGATCTACATGTCATGTAAAAAGACATTTAGTGTCTTACCTACCGTAGTCGCTCTTTCATAAGAAAGACACACTTTCTGTTAACTTATAGAGCGAAATCGTGTTCATGAGCTTTAACCATTATGACGATTATAATACTATGTTAAAGTCTGGAATCTATAAACTACATTTTACAACCAACTAACCCTCGTATACCATCTTACAAAATATTAAACAAACATATACAAGGAAAAACCAAATCATACCTCAGTCGACTAGTAGAGCTGACTACTGATCTTAAAACGTAAAAACAAAAAGGATTGAAACCGACAAAACATAAAGACACAGATTTTGTATTCATAAAATATCGTAAATTATTCATAAAAGAAATATTTTAAGGTTGCCTGATTGAAAACTATTATGATTCTGATGAAATACCGAGATAGCTTTACACAAAGTAGGCGTGTTCCTAATATCAGTCATCCCTTAAATAATGTCTGATTTTAGATTCAGTAAAGGAGAAAGGATTTCAAACCATTTTAATGTTATTTATTCAATAATGTTTGTTCCAAAATTATTAATTACTTCCCGCAAACGATTCACAAGCTTCTGAATGCAACTTCCATAAAATTGTTGGTGTTTGGAAGAAAAGAATGTAGAGAGGGTAGTTTTGATATGTTCATGTGTTCCAAGCTCTTTTCCATCAAGATAGTTCTGCAAACTTCAGAAGAGATGATAATCAGATGGGACAAATTCTAAATTAGGGACAGCTAGCAAAGATAGCCCCCGAGTAGCTTTGTGCGAAATTCCAAAAGAAACAAACAAAAAATATGTAATGATATTTGATATTAAAGAAGAGGAGATGATCTGAGTGAAAGTTAAAAAATAAAGTATAAAATATTATCAGATCTGGAAATAACTAGAAAGTAATAAAAAACATAGAGGATGAAAAAATTAAATTTAGATCTTAAAACGTTTCCAGTTCATGTTGTAAATCTTGTATTTATCATTTCAAGAGTATTAAAGAATTTTACATGAAAGTTGCTATAGAATGGTTTAAGGAACATTGTAACATCTACTGAACTGGTGATGATTACCCTTGAAAGTAATATAAACTGATGTAATATTTACAATATTCCGTGTGAAAGCTGCTCTGGTCATGATATTAGTACAATTACACAAAAACTGTCGTATTTGCCTTATAATTATTTTTTAAGAATTCGATTATGATACCACTTCTAAAAGTCACATTTGAGTCATAATTAAAGAACTTGACAAATAAATAAAAAGATTTGAGTATTTTGTGAGAGAAATTTTAGAATATTACCCGCTATTTATGAAACGCTTACAACTTAGCAAAAAATAAAGCATGCATATCCAATCTAACATCCTTATCTAGTAAATTGCTAATGTCATCTGACATGGACATTTTAAACCCAGTTATGATAATTTGCTGTTAGTCAGTTAATTCAGTCTCAAATTTTGGACATATTCACGTCGAACAATTTGCCTTCGTTCCATTTATTCAAATTGTATAGTACATTGGTGTAATCAACGCTGTTAACAATGATCCTGAGGTAAGTAGAGTACACATTGAACGTTTTTAGTAAGTTGTCTGTTCTGTCGAAGTTTCGATCGAAATGCTTTCTCTTTATGACACGTGACTGGAGGTATACTATTGCTGTCAATCCTGCCTCCCGCTAGTACAGAGGTATGTCTCGGGATTTACAAAGCTAATATCAGGGGATCGATTCCTCTCTGTGGGCTGAGGCAGATAGCCTGATGTGGCTTTGCTATAAGGAAAACACACAAACACACACGCTGTCAATCCCATCATTTCCTTGTGAAACTGTGCGTGGTGAGTGGTAACCACTCGCACCTTTCCTTTTTTCTTTCACTGCTCAATTACCGACGGCTATAATATATGGCTCTCGTGTAGTATATAGCCACATTCAAACCAATAGTCTCTTCAGACAAATCTAATAAACTAACCGAATTTTTCAAAGTTTGGTTTCGTTCACTATAATGGAGAAACTTTGGAATTATCTATCGAAATTTGCATTTTGAGAGTCACAACATACAGGCGTTTGGTTTTTGAATATAACAGACTTTACCGTCTTCACTCGTGAATGAATTAGAACGAAATAATAAGTTTGCCCAAATACCTATCAAGAAACACACACACTCGTGAAATATGGACAATCCATGAATGAAGATAAATTCGGATGCTGTCATGAAAAATCCCATGCTTATGATATGATGTTAAACTAATCTGGAACTATAAGAATTTATGAGTTATAAAATAGTTTATTACCTATCAACGAATTCCTTTGTGTTTTGTTTTTAAATCTATTTTTCCAACCGCTTTTTTTTTTATAATCCTACACTTATTTGGGAGCACCTTTCAGATCTTGGGTGCATAACCCACGTATCAAATTTTAAACTTTAAGTAAAGCATTATTCTAGATGTATACTATTAGTTTTCCTCATAAATATTTAAAACTGTTTAGTTTTGTAACATTTATTTAATGCACGTCACAAAGAAGAATTAACACCAATCCAGACTTTCATGTTTGTTTACATGTAAACACTGACGAATTTTTCCAGAAAACAATCTACCTATCGCTTTTAAAGACCTAATTCTAAATTCTATGATTATATTATTTAACTAATTTTCATTTCTTCACATACTAATTACTCGTGTCGTTTTTTGTACAATTTTTTAAGTGGTTTACTAACGACAATCTTCATTTTACTCTTGTATGTTACGACAGAATGGATCTGCACAACAACCAATGAAGGCCGGTTTTGAAAGTGGTTACAGATAACATTTGAATGTGAAAGACATAATGTACGACTTATTTTATATATATCATGAACAGTGTGTCTGTCCATCAGTTGTTCTCTGTCTTCTGTTATGGTGGTCTTTTCTCGCGCTGAGTTTGAAAAAGCGGATGAAGTCAAAGCTTAACATTAACTATTTAAATAACAGTATTAGAGATATGAGTAATGTTGACAATAAACAGGATATTCTACATTAGCTTGTATAAAATTAATAGGCATAAACATTCACATGTCAATATGTGACAAAAAACCATCTTTATTGTCTCTGAACTTAAAACAAATTGACGAGAGTTGAGGGTTGTAACATTATCTCTCTAAATCTAATTGTAGTTACCGACACATCTTGTATCAGTAAACTTATACTTCTTATCTTTACTTACTTTGTTCCACACATTTGTTTGATAATACTGCTATCCTTACCCTTATTCTTCTGCGGTGATAAGCGAACTCGGTCTAAGTAGAACCAGTTGTTGGTTTTTGATCTACTGCACTACACGTGCACAAGGGTATAGTATTTAAAGTAAATGTGACAACTAACAGAACATTTAAGTGTTACTTAATGGTTATGTTGGCCATCTAAATTTAAATATAACGTAACGGTACTTCTGGTCATATAAGTTATGTACTGTATTTGACGTTTCTGTGAACTGCACCTTCTTGGAGTTTAGGATTATATGAGGTTTTATTAATATATTTTAAAATACGTAGTGAAAGTTTGTTGAAACGTAGAGCGCCTAGAGACAACAGCTTGCACGTTTCGTGTTCCACAGATAACGTGTCCACTTTTATCTCTGTACTGGTGGGTATCATTAATAATATTAGCTAATGTATTTAATTATATTACTTTTTAAACATTTATTTATTGTAAATTTTAGTTGCAGATTTTGTTTCACATTATCAACTTAATATAAGTATTCAGGACTAACCTAAATCTCCTGAACTGGTCTAGCCTTATTGCGATAAAGGCCGAAAATGATACTTTTTATAAAAAAAGAACGTTAGAAAAAGACAAAATTATTTATACTGATTAAATGGTTTATTTGTTTTTCTACATTCACTCTCAGTAGGAAGCGTGCTCTGATCTTAAGTTAATATGAATGTAATTTGTATATTGTATGTATCATTAATACTGTTATTTTCGGCTTTTATATCTCAATAATTAATATTTTCACTTTTTGGGCGACTTTTTCTGGAAAAACACATTTAACTAACCCTTCCACTGTTATTTTAAAAACATCTTAAGACACAAAAAAGACAACACAGTTTAGAAATATGTGTTTTAATTTCCAATGTCTTACTAAATATTTTCATCGTTATTGAAAGTATGTCTAAATTCGTTAGCATTTGGAGTCTCGAGTTATTTTATTTACAGGACTGGTTACGTAAAAGTATATTAGTTCTCAAAATGTACGAGTATAAATTGAATGTTCATAAAATGTCTTCTACTACATTCCAAGATCACAGTCTTTGTTTTCAGTAAGGTTGACCCGTTCAAACTTTACAACTTGATAGGTTGTGGTAATTATTTGAGAATAATACGAATCTCATTTTACTTATTTGTTGTACCTTGCATGATGGGTTTAGTTTATTAAAGCCTAAGCCACTTGACATCTTTAATTAACTGGTACTATATTAACTACTTAATTTAAACTCTTGTTACACGAGGCTTAAACATCATGCAACTATTGTTTAAGCAGTATCAACATCATTATTATTACCGTATTGTTTTCATCCACGTGTGTGTGTGTGTGTGTGTGTGTTTATCACGAAATACAAAAACGAACGGATTTGTTGAAACTTTGTAATCACATGTGGAATGTTATTACTTTTTGCCGGTTGATGTTCATAACGACAAACATTCAGACACATTTTCATATGTTTTAAGGACCGAATATGGTCAACGCCATTCTGGTGCTGGTATTATTGTTCTAAAAATCAATATCGTTTTAATATTGACAGAGGTAAAGGTATTGCATTGAGCAAGTTACAAAATCGTAATTCAGAATGTACTTGATTACTGATAAATTTAACGCCATCCTTTTGTTTCGCTTAAAAACATTCTGTACTTATCAATCTGATTTACAAACATTGTTTCTAAAGAGCATCGCTTGGTTGAGTGAGCCCCGTTTCTTAGAAATATAACGTTATTTAAACAAACCTGTTTCTTTTATAAACAATACAAAACACGGAAACGTTCCAACTTGTCGGGATTAATATAAAACAGTGCACTATATATTCGGTTTGCGAGTTATTTTTATACTCTTGGTAAACATGATAATGTTTTGTTTATAGTAAGAAGCCTTCCCTATACCATTTCTTTCCAACCTAAGAATAAACGATTGTTTAGTCTTAGTTAAATTGGGTAAGAGTAACGATATGGATGATAGATAGATTTAAAATTATGAAAAAAATAGATGTAAAGTTCAGAGAGCAAGACAATGAAGAATACAGATCTGGGTGAGAAGTGGTCCGTAATACAATGAATAGGAATAGGAATTTAGCCCATTGTGTAGCTTTGTGATTAACTCAAAACAACATATATGAATTTCAATAGTAAAACGATGAAGAATAGGGATGTAAAGATAACGTGGTAGTTAAGATAATGCAAAATGGAGATCGAGGAATAAATGGTTAAAAAAAACCAAAACAAACACGGTGTAATTAGTGTATTAAAGTGTGTCAAAAAAATTGGTTTGGTTTCATAGCGAAGTTTAATGGCTCTTATTTAGATGGAATAGAAATACAGACTGATACACGTTTGGTTACGTACGTAAATTACGAGTATCGACACTGAATAACAGTAGCTGAATCCTTCATTACAATAAAAGCTTTCACGTAGTGCTGTTGAATAAAGTTCGTTAACTAACGAAAACTTCCGAAATACCAGTTCTTAAACAACGATAAAGAACTGTACAATTTTAATATATACACATAATACAAAAAGATTCATATAAAAAGAATGAGACCACAATACTTCACTAAAAACAGTTTATAGTTCTAGTTAATGACCTTCCGTAACAGACACCGTGGTAGCGCCTTCGCCAGCCTCCCGACTCCGACGTTCTACACCTTCCGTTGGAGAGATCGGGGTGACGCCTTCGCCAGCCACCCGACGCCAACGTTCCAATTTTTCCGTTGGAGAGACCGGGGTGACGCCTTCGCCAGCCTCCCGACGCCGACGTTCCAATTCTTCCGTTGGGGAGACCGTGGTGACGCCTTCGCCAGCCTCCAGACGCAGACGTTCTATACCTTCCGTTGGAGAGACCGTGGTGACGCCTTCGCCAGCCTCCCGACGCCGACGTTCCAATTCTTCCGTTGGAGAGACTGTGGTGACGCCTTCGAGAGCCTCCCGACGCCGACGTTCCAATTCTTCTGTTGGAGAGACCGTGGTGACGCCTTCGACAGCCTCCCGACGCCGACGTTCTACATCTCTCGTTATTTGATTATCGTCCATAACGAATATTGTGGATAGAGATAAGTCTGTAGGATAAAAATGCATGGATGTAATATTAAAATATAAAAACAAAATTACTAACACAATCTTCCACTCCATTGCTTAAAAATTTTAAAATATGTATCGAATAACTAAAACCATAAACCTCTCCTTTTTTTATCTGCTGGTATTTATACAACTCGTCTTTGATGAATTTTGAGAGCTCTGAAATTGGGCATGCTCATAAATATGCCGTACAGAGAACAGTCCGTATGCATTGTATGATAAAGGGAGGTATAGTTGATTGCCGACCTCTTTCCCTATACATTGGTTCCTTACTATGTGCATATTGGGAATATTCTCCAAACAGTATTTTAATTATCATTCATTGCTTTATGTACGGATGGTACGGATTTTAGTTTTAAATTGACACAAAACTCATCTAGATTTTCTGATCCACATGTCATTAAAAGGTGCATATAGTGTCTTACCTACCGTAATCGCTCTTTTATAAAAGAAGTTACACTTTCAATTGACTTATAGAACGAAATTGTGTACATGGGCTTTGACCATTATTTTTATTATAATACTATGTTAAAGTTTGGAATCTATAAAATACATTTTACAATCTACTAACCCTCGTATACCATCTTACAAAAATATTAAACAAACAAATACAAGGAAAAACCAAATCATAGTTCAGTCTACAAGTAGAGCTGACTACTGATCTTAAAAATAAAAACAAAAAGGATTGAAACTGACAAAACATAAAGACATAGATTTTGTATTCATAAAATATTGTAAATTATTCATAAAAGAAATATTTTATGGTTGCCTGATTGAAAACTTTTATGATTGTAAAGAAATTCCGAGACAGCTATACACAAAGTAGGTGAGTTTTTAACCACAGTTATCCCTAAATCAGTGGCTCCCAAACCGGGGGTAATATAACAATTTATCGGGGCGATGGAGGGGTGACAGAGAAAAAAGTTAAAATTCTGAAAATCAAGAAAACATTGAAGTTGCTGGTATTAGGATTAATGTTAATTTAGTCTTAGAATGTAAACTTGTAAATTAAACCTATTTTAAGTGTGTAATAAAGTTGAACCAAGTAAAAATAAACATCAAAAACTAATATACAGTAGTAGAAAAGAAAAAATATATTTCTAAGTGTATGTGATAACCTAAATGTATTTTGACAAGTATGCTTTAGAATGCAAGTCACTCAGTAACCCTGATGACTCATCGACGTGTCCATTACGCGTCACTCACTGCCTGAGGTTGCCTCAATTTCACACTGTCAGTTTCTATGTGAGCATCAGCCGAGGTAGACAAAACCTGGTATGTATGTGTACTGCCCTGTGCAGTATAGTTAGTATTTACCTACTATTACATCATTCCTATGCTGAATAAGCTCTTTTAATGCTATCTAGAATGTCATCAAAAAATAAATAATAAGTTCAAATTGTTCACACTTTTTTTTCTGCAGATTAAACAATAAAATGTCTAAAAAGCGCATCTACTCTGACGCCTTTCTTCGCTATGGCTTTGTGAATTTACCTTCTGGTGGAGAGGATCGGCCACAATGTGTAGTATGTCACAAAGTGTTGACAGATGAAAACCTAAAGCCATCAAAAGTGCCATCTAAATCTTCACAATGACGATCAGGCTTATTTTCAGCGCTGGGCTGTAACACTGAAGAATATCCAGTTCCGTTCAAAAGCTTTAAGCTGCGGTCGAAGCATCTTCCTTTGTTCCATATAAGTTTCCAAACAATAAAAATGCCACACCATTGTAGAGAATCTGATTATGCCTTGTGCATACGAGATGGTAAGCAAGGTATGTGGGGAGGATCAAGCGATGAAAGTGAGTGTCATATCTCTATCAAACAACACAATCAGCCGACGAGTCGATGACATGGCATGAAATATTCTGTCCCAAGTTACAACAAAGATAAAGGAAATTTCATATAGCAAATTCTTCTTGCAATTTGATGAATCGTGTAATGTAGCCAGTTGTGCTGTTCTTCTTGGGTTCGTTCGTTACGTCCACCAGGACAAGATCAAAGAAGAGTTCCTATTATGCGAAGATCTGCTGACAACTACGAAGGGAGAAGATATTTTCAATATCATCAACATTTTCTTTACCACGAGTGGATTGGATTAAAACGGCGTTCAACAGGTAGGGAGAAATGTTTATATATAGTCTAGATTAGTATAAATACAACGAATTACATGGCATATAGTCATAAAGGTTTATTTATTGTAAAAGTAGCTGTACTGTAGCTAATATTTTATACATAATTCACAAAAAAGTATCGTGCCTGTCGCAGTGAAATACTAAAGTACCAAATTAAATTAAATTAAAACCATATAATTATAACGCAAAAGATAAGTAAGAATAAATAACTGACGATGATGGATCGTAATCGGGGATTACGGGGCCTCATACAAGCTGTGAATCCTGAAATTTCTGTAGATCATGGCATCATTCATCGGTATTCTCTTGGATCAAAAAGCGTGCCTGGTAATCTGAAATTAGTGTTTGAAGATGTGTTGAAAATCGTCAATTTCATCAAGTCCACGGATGTGAATTCGCGCATATTTAGGGAGCTGTGCAAGGAAATGGGAGATCAGTATCAAGTTCTGCTCTACCACACCGATGCTCGCTGGTTGTCACGAGGCAAGGTTGTACGTCGAGACATTTAGCTCCGAACGGCTCTTCAGGAATTTCTGAAATAAGAAGAATCTCCTTTTGCTACCAAGTTCACTGATAAGGAGTGGCTTGCTCGACTTTGTTACTTGGCTGACATATTTGCGTAGCTGAACAGTGATAACCTTCAACTACAAGTCTGAAACACAACTATTATTGATGTCCATCACACTGCGACTGCATTTCTGGGAAAACTGAGACTCTGGATTTGACGCTTGGAGAAAGGAGTGATCGCTCAGTTTCCCAACCTGGACCAGTTTGTTGAGGAGAATAATTATGATACTGCATCACTTTTACAGACCATCAACAAAGAGATGAGCGATCATTTAAAGGGGCTTGAAACAAGCATGCTGCACTACTTTCCAGAGAGTGACCTAAAACAGCCAGTCTTCAGTGGATCATTCATCCGTTTCATGTACTTGATGAGAATATTCATGATGATGATTTCCCGGCAAAGGAGGAGCGGATCACAATGCGAGCAAATGAAGCCTTGAAAGTCAAATTTCAAAATCAAAATGCAGATTCCTTTTGAATTTCACAACAAGCTGACTCGCCAATTCTGTCCAAAAGAGCCTTGAAGTTGTTGGTATCATTCTCAACAACGTATCTGTGCGAGAAAGGGTTCTCAACCGTGCTGGGTATGAAAAAAAAATGAGAACTCGCTTGAATGTTGCAAACGATACCAGGCTGGCACTTTGAACTACAAATCCAAGAATTCCAAAACTAGCTCCAAGTATGCAACTCCATCCATCTCACTGACGTTCTTGACATCTTTGACAATATTCATTATTAATGCACAATGATCAAATACAATAATTAAAAGTGTAATTCAGTGTAAATAAATTATATAAATAAATTGTAAACAAATAAAGTGTAATAAATAAAATGCAATACATCTCTAGTTTAATTTAGTCATATATATCAATGTTGAAAACATTTTGTGAAAGGGGTAACATGATTAACCAGGCATGTTAAATTGGGTAACAAGCTGAAAAAGTTTGGGAACCACTGCCTTAAATAATGTCTGATTTTAGATTCAGTACAGAAGAAAGGATTTCAAACGCTGTTAATGCCATTTAATTAATAATGTCTGTTCCATTATTATTAATTACTTCCTGCCAACGATTCACAAGCTTCTGAATGCAACTTCCATAAAATTGTTGGGGTTTGGAGGAAAAGAGTGTAGAGAGGGTAGTTTTGATATGTTCATGTGTTCCAAGCTCTTTTCCATCAAGATAGTTCTTCAAACTTCAGAAAAGATGATAAACAGATGGGACAAATTCTGGAGAATAAGGAGAATGATGGAAGTTTTAACCAGTCTAGCTCTTGAATCTTTCCAGATGTAATCCTTGTTGTAAGGCGCCTTGCATTATCCTGGTGTAACACAACACCTTTACGATTGACCAAAGTAGGCTTCTTATCTTTAATTGGAATATTCAAGCGTACTAACTGCAAAATTATGGACGGTTAGCATAGATAGCCCTCGAGTAGCTTTGTGCGAAATTTCAAAAAACAAAACAAACAATCTTCAGCTTTATGAGTCACCAGGTTACCGCTGAGCCAGTATGGTGAAAAACATGACAAACATACAAGAAAATCCGTCCATGATCGCAGTGAAACTCTCAAAACAAAGTCACAACTTTTATGAATTGTTCTACACCAGACATACAAATACAACTGCTCTGGAAAATCGTGCGGAAGTATGCTTTGTTATGAAAGCTATAATTTATAAACTATAAACATTGGAGATTCTATAAAAGTTACGTAGGGTGACAGCTTTCGTTTAGTTCTGGGCAGGTCCAAATTTAGAATTATTGAACCTGTGGGTAAGAAGTATCCTACCTTCTGAAACCTTTTCATAAGTATCTGTATTTCCAACTGTTTCATGAAAGATTTAATCTGTTCCCGAAACAGAGCTGTCTACGGGTTCAAATACTGAAATTTAGCATCATCAGTATTACCATTGGGTCAATTATGGAGAAGTATTAAGTATTTTTGTTTTGTGATGCACTATGGTTGGATAACGGTAACTTAACGCGCTTAAAACGCTACAATATGGGACTTTGAACCTGCTCGATAGAAACAGCAGATAGAATAGTGTGGTTTTGTAAGTAAAGAAATTGTTTAAGGAAAGTACAGCGCCATGTGTCTAAGAAAATTCTTACAGAATAGAACTATAAATTCTTAAAATAATATGCATTTAAATTTATTTTTCTTTATTATATTAAAAATTTTGGAGCTTTTTGACCTTGGATATCGGCTTTTGAGATCGGCCAAGCAAAATAAAAAACTGAGGAGTAAATATTTAAATGTATGAAAAAAGATCTAAACCTGAAACAATTAGTAAGGCAATGAATAGAATTATGGAGGTGAAACAGTTAATACATAAGTGAAAAATAAAGATCTGGATGACATTTACTTAAAATATGAATGGATATATGAATTTCAAACAGAAAGACCAAGAACAGAAATTTGGGTGTTAAAAACAATCTAAAAAAGAACGGGGATTTGGTTATATAATAGTTTCAAAGATGATGAAGAAAAGAAACCGATAAAGGACGATGGGTTAGATAATACAAGATGTAGATCTGGGAATAACGTTTAGAAAAACGCTGTAATAGTTGTAGTGAAGTGCGTGAATGAAAGTTCCCCGGTTTTAAAGCGGTGTTAGTTTGTTTCAAAAGAAATACAAATCTATACACGTTTGGTTATGTATGTATATTGCGAGTATCGACACTGAATTACAGTAGCTGGAGATACAGCTTTCCTTTATTACAGTAAAAGCTTTAACGTAATACTGTTGAATGAAGTTTAAATAACTAACGAAAACGTCGGAAGTACCAGTTCTTATACAAAGATAAAAAGAACTGTATAGCTTTAATTTATACACATTATACAAAAAGTTACACACAAATGAATGAGACCACAATATTTCACTAAAAACAGTTTATAGTTCTAGTTAATGACCTTCCGTAACAGAGACCGTGCTATCGCCTTCGCCAGCCTCCCGACGCCGACGTTCTACACCTTCCGTAACAGAGACCGTGCTATCGCCTTCGCCAGCCTCCCGACGCCGACGTTCTACACCTTCCGTAACAGAGACCGTGCTATCGCTTTCGCCAGCCTCCCGACGCCGACGTTCTTCACCTTCCGTAACAGAGACTGTGCTATCGCCTTCGCCAGCCTCCCGACGCCGACGTTCTACACCTTCCGTAACAGAGACCGTGCTATCGCCTTCGCCAGCCTCCCGACGCCGACGTTCTACACCTTCCGTAACAGAGACCGTGCTATCGCCTTCGCCAGCCTCCCGACGCCGACGTTCTACAACCCTTGTTATTTGATTATCATTAGTAACGAATATCGTGGATACAGACGGGTCTGTTGGGTAAAAATGCAACGATTTGACGTTAAAATATAAATACAAAATTACTAAAACAATCTTATACTCCATCCTTACAAAATTTTATATAGAAATTTTAAATACGTATAGAATAACTAAAACTATAAACTTCTCTTTCTTTTCATCTGCTGGTATTTATACAAATCGTCTTTGATCAATTTTGAGAGCTCTGAAATTGCGCATGCTCATAAATATGCCGTAGAGAGAGCAGTCCATATGCATTATATGATAAAGGTAAGTGAAGATGATTGCCGGACTCTTTCCCTGAACATAGGTTCCTTTCTATGTGCATATTGGGAAGATTCTCTAAACAGTATTATAATTATCGTTCATTGCGCTATGTACGGATGGCAAAGACATTAGTTTTAAAGTAATACAAAACGCATCTAGATTTTCTGATCCACATGTCATGTAAAGGGACATTTAGTGTCTTACCTACCGTAGTCGCTCTTTCATAAGAAAGACACACTTTCTGTTAACTTATAGAGCGAAATCGTGTTCATGAGCTTTAACCATTATGTCGATTATAATACTATGTTAAAGTCTGGAATCTATAAACTACATTTTACAACCAACTAACCCTCGTATACCATCGTACAAAAATATTAAACAAACATATACAAGGAAAAACCAAATCATACCTCAGTCGACTAGTAGAGCTGACTACTGATCTTAAAAGTAAAAACAAAAAGGATTGAAACCGACAAAACATAAAGACACAGATTTTGTATTCATAAAATATCGTAAATTATTCATAAAAGAAATATTTTAAGGTTGCCTGATTGAAAACTATTATGATTCTGATGAAATACCGAGATAGCTTTACACAAAGTAGGCGTGTTCCTAATATCAGTCATCCCTTAAATAATGTCTGATTTTAGATTCAGTAAAGGAGAAAGGAGTTCAAACCATTTTAATGTTATTTATTCAATAATGTTTGTTCCAAAATTATTAATTACTTGATGCAAACGATTCACAAGCTTCTGAATGCAACTTCCATAAAATTGTTGGTGTTTGGAAGAAAAAAATGTAGAGAGGGTAGTTTTGATATGTTCATGTGTTCCAAGCTCTTTTCCATCAAGATAGTTCTGCAAACTTCAGAAGAGATGATAATCAGATGGGACAAATTCTAAATTAGGGACAGCTAGCAAAGATAGCCCCCGAGTAGCTTTGTGCGAAATTCCAAAAGAAACAAACAAAAAATATGTAATGATATTTGATATTAAAGAAGAGGAGATGATCTGAGTGAAAGTTAAAAAATAAAGTATAAAATATTATCAGATCTGGAAATAACTAGAAAGTAATAAAAAACATAGAGGATGAAAAAATTAAATTTAGATCTTAAAACGTTTCCAGTTCATGTTGTAAATCTTGTATTTATCATTTCAAGAGTATTAAAGAATTTTACATGAAAGTTGCTATAGAATGGTTTAAGGAACATTGTAACATCTACTGAACTGGTGATGATTACCCTTGAAAGTAATATAAACTGATGTAATATTTACAATATTCCGTGTGAAAGCTGCTCTGGTCATGATATTAGTACAATTACACAGAAACTGTCGTATTTGCCTTATAATTATTTTTTAAGAATTCGATTATGATACCACTTCTAAAAGTCACATTTGAGTCATAATTAAAGAACTTGACAAATAAATAAAAAGATTTGAGTATTTTGTGAGAGAAATTTTAGAATATTACCCGCTATTTATGAAACGCTTACAACTTAGCAAAAAATAAAGCATGCATATCCCAATCTAACATCCTTATCTAGTAAATTGCTAATGTCATCTGACATGGACATTTTAAACCCAGTTATGATAATTTGCTGTTAGTCAGTTAATTCAGTCTCAAATTTTGGACATATTCACGTCGAACAATTTGCCTTCGTTCCATTTATTCAAATTGTATAGTACATTGGTGTAATCAACGCTGTTAACAATGATCCTGAGGTAAGTAGAGTACACATTGAACGTTTTTAGTAAGTTGTCTGTTCTGTCGAAGTTTCGATCGAAATGCTTTCTCTTTATGACACGTGACTGGAGGTATACTATTGCTGTCAATCCTGCCTCCCGCTAGTACAGAGGTATGTCTCGGGATTTACAAAGCTAATATCAGGGGTTAGATTCCTCTCTGTGGGCTGAGCAGATAGCCTGATGTGGCTTTGCTATAAGGAAAACACACAAACACACACGCTGTCAATCCCATCATTTCCTTGTGAAACTGTGCGTGGTGAGTGGTAACCACTCGGCACCTTTCCTTTTTTCTTTCACTGCTCAATTACCGACGGCTATAATATATGGCTCTCGTGTAGTATATAGCCACATTCAAACCAATAGTCTCTTCAGACAAATCTAATAAACTAACGAATTTTTCAAAGTTTGGTTTCGTTCACTATAATGGAGAAACTTTGGAATTATCTATCGAAATTTGCATTTTGAGAGTCACAACATACAGGCGTTTGGTTTTTTGAATATAACAGACTTTACCGTCTTCACTCGTGAATGAATTAGAACGAAATAATAAGTTTGCCCAAATACCTATCAAGAAACACACACACTCGTGAAATATGGACAATCCATGAATGAAGATAAATTCGGATGCTGTCATGAAAAATCCCATGCTTATGATATGATGTTAAACTAATCTGGAACTATAAGAATTTATGAGTTATAAAATAGTTATTACCTATCAACGAATTCCTTTGTGTTTTGTTTTTTAATCTATTTTTCCAACCGCTTTTTTTTATAATCCTACACTTATTTGGGAGCACCTTTCAGATCTTGGGTGCATAACCCACGTATCAAATTTTAAACTTTAAGTAAAGCATTATTCTAGATGTATACTATTAGTTTTCCTCATAAATATTTAATACTGTTTAGTTTTGTAACATTTATTTAATGCACGTCACAAAGAAGAATTAACACCAATCCAGACTTTCATGTTTGTTTACATGTAAACTCTGACGAGTTTTTCCAGAAAACAATCTACCTATCGCTTTTAAAGACCTAATTCTAAATTCTATGATTATATTATTTAACTAATTTTCATTTCTTCACATACTAATTACTCGTGTCGTTTTTTGTACAATTTTTTAAGTGGTTTACTAACGACAATCTTCATTTTACTCTTGTATGTTACGACAGAATGGATCTGCACAACAACCAATGAAGGCCGGTTTTGAAAGTGGTTACAGATAACATTTGAATGTGAAAGAACATAATGTACGACTTATTTTATATATATCATGAACAGTGGTGTCTGTCCATCAGTTGTTCTCTGTCTTCTGTTTATGGTGGTCTTTTCTCGCGCTGAGTTTGAAAAAGCGGATGAAGTCAAAGCTTAACATTAACTATTTAAATAACAGTATTAGAGATATGAGTAATGTTGACAAGAAACAGGATATTCTACATTAGCTTGTTATAAATTAATAGCATAAACATTCACATGTCAATATGTGACAAAAAACCATCTTTATTGTCTCTGAAGTTAAAACAAATTGACGAGAGTTGAGGGTTGTAACATTATCTCTCTAAATCTAAATTGTAGTTACCGACACATCTTGTATCAGTAAACTTATACTTCTTATCTTTACTTTGTTCCACACATTTGTTTGATAATACTGCTATCCTTACCCTTATTCTTCTGCGGTGATAAGCGAACTCGGTCTAAGTAGAACCAGTTGTTGGTTTTTGATCTACTGCACTACACGTGCACAAGAGTATAGTATTTAAAGTAAATGTGACAACTAACAGAACATTTAAGTGTTACTTAATGGTTATGTTGGCCATCTAAATTTAAATATAACGTAACGGTACTTCTGGTCATATAAGTTATGTACTGTATTTGACGTTTCTATGAACTGCACCTTCTTGGAGTTTAGGATTATATGAGGTTTTATTAATATATTTTAAATACGTAGTGAAAGTTTGTTGAAACGTAGAGCGCCTAGAGACAACAGCTTGCACGTTTCGTGTTCCACAGATAACGTGTCCACTTTTATCTCTGTACTGGTGGTATCATTAATAATATTAGCTAATGTATTTAATTATATTACTTTTTAAACATTTATTTATTGGTAAATTTTAGTTGCAGATTTTGTTTCACATTATCAACTTAATATAAGTATTCAGGACTAACCTAAATCTCCTGAACTGGTCTAGCCTTATTGCGATAAAGGCCGAAAATGATACTTTTTATAAAAAAAGAACGTTAGAAAAAGACAAAATTATTTATACTGATTAAATGGTTTATTTGTTTTTCTACATTCACTCTCAGTAGGAAGCGTGCTCTGATCTTAAGTTAATATGAATGTAATTTGTATATTGTATGTATCATTAATAACTGTTATTTTCGGCTTTTATAATCTCAATAATTAATATTTTCACTTTTTGGGCGACTTTTTCTGGAAAAACACATTTAACTAACCCTTCCAACTGTTATTTTAAAACATCTTAAGACACAAAAAACAACACAGTTTAGAAATATGTGTTTTAATTTCCAATGTCTTACTAAAATATTTTCATCGTTATTGAAAGTATGTCTAAATTCGTTAGCATTTTGAGTCTCGAGTTATTTTATTTACAGGACTGGTTACGTAAAAGTATATTATTTCTCAAAATGTACGAGTATAAATTGAATGTTCATAAAATGTCTTCTACTACATTCCAAGATCACAGTCTTTGTTTTCAGTAAGGTTGACCCGTTCAAACTTTACAACTTGATAGGTTGTGGTAATTATTTGAGAATAATACGAATCTCATTTTACTTATTTGTTGTACCTTGCATGATGGGTTTAGTTTTAAGCCTAAGCCACTTGACATCTTTAATTAACTGGTACTATATTAACTACTTAATTTAACTCTTGTTACACGAGGCTTAAACATCATGCAACTATTGTTTAAGCAGTATCAACATCATTATTATTACCGTATTGTTTTCATCCACGTGTGTGTGTGTGTGTGTGTGTGTTTATCACGAAATACAAAAACGAACGGATTTGTTGAAACTTTGTAATCACATGTGGAATGTTATTACTTTTTGCCGGTTGATGTTCATAACGACAAACATTCAGACACATTTTCATATGTTTTAAGGACCGAATATGGTCAACGCCATTCTGGTGCTGGTATTATTGTTCTAAAAATCAATATCGTTTTAATATTGACAGAGGTAAAGGTATTGCATTGAGCAAGTTACAAAATCGTAATTCAGAATGTACTTGATTACTGATAAATTTAACGCCATCCTTTTGTTTCGCTTAAAAACATTCTGTACTTATCAATCTGATTTACAAACATTGTTTCTAAAGAGCATCGCTTGGTTGAGTGAGCCCCGTTTCTTAGAAATATAACGTTATTTAAACAAACCTGTTTCTTTTATAAACAATACAAAACACGGAAACGTTCCAACTTGTCGGGATTAATATAAAACAGTGCACTATATATTCGGTTTGCGAGTTATTTTTATACTCTTGGTAAACATGATAATGTTTTGTTTATAGTAAGAAGCCTTCCCTATACCATTTCTTTCCAACCTAAGTATAAACGATTGTTTAGTCTCAGTTAAGTTGGGTAAGAATAACGATATGGATGATAGATAGATTTAAAATTATGAAAAAATAGATGTGAAGTTCAGAGAGCAAGACAATGAAGAATACAGATCTGGGTGAGAAGTGGTCCGTAATACAATGAATAGGAATAGGAATTTAGCCCATTGTGTAGCTTTATGATTAATTCAAAACAACATATGTGAATTTTAATAGTAAAACGATGAAGAATAGGGATGTAAAGATAACGTGGTAGTTAAGATAATGCAAAATGGAGATGGAGGAATAAATGGTTAAAAAAAACCAAAACAAACACGGTGTAATTAGTGTATTAAAGTGTGTCAAAAAAATTGGTTTGGTTTCATAGCGAAGTTTAATGGCTCTTATTTAGATGGAATAGAAATACAGACTGATACACGTTTGGTTACGTACGTAAATTACGAGTATCGACACTGAATAACAGTAGCTGAATCCTTCATTACAATAAAAGCTTTCACGTAGTGCTGTTGAATAAAGTTCGTTAACTAACGAAAACTTCCGAAATACCAGTTCTTAAACAACGATAAAGAACTGTACAATTTTAATATATACACATAATACAAAAAGTTTCATATAAAAAGAATGAGACCACAATACTTCACTAAAAACAGTTTATAGTTCTAGTTAATGACCTTCCGTAACAGACACCGTGGTAGCGCCTTCGCCAGCCTCCCGACTCCGACGTTCTACATCTCTCGTTATTTGATTATCGTCCATAACGAATACCGTGGATAGAGATAAGTCTGTAGGATAAAAATGCATGGATGTAATATTAAAATATAAAAACAAAATTACTAACACAATCTTCCACTCCATTGCTTAAAAATTTTAAAATATGTATCGAATAACTAAAACTATAAACCTCTCCTTCTTTTCATCTGCTGGTATTTATATAAATCGTCTTTGATCAATTTTGAGAGCTCTGAAATTGCGCATGCTCATAAATATGCCGTAGAGAGAGCAGTCCATATGCATTTTATGTTAAAGTCTGGAATCTATAAACTACATTTTACAACCAACTAACTCTCGTATACAATCTTACAAAAATATTAAACAAACATATACAAGGAAAAACCAAATCATACCACAGTCGAATAGTAGAGCTGACTACTGATCTTAAAAGTAAAAACAAAAAGGATTGAAACCGACAAAACATAAAGACACAGATTTTGCATTCATAAAATATCGTAAATTATTCATAAAAGAAATATTTTAAGGTTGCCTGATTGAAAACTATTATGATTCTGATGAAATACCGAGATAGCTTTACACAAAGTAGGCGTGTTCCTAATATCAGTCATCCCTTAAATAATGTCTGATTTTAGATTCAGTAAAGGAGAAATGATTTCAAACCATTTTAATGTTATTTATTTAATACTGTATGTTCCAAAATTATTAATTATTTCCCGCAAACGATTCACAAGCTTCTGAATGCAACTTCCATAAAATTGTTGGGGTTTCGAAGAAAAGAATGTAGAGAGGGTAGTTTTGATATGTTCATGTGTTCCAAGCTCTTTTCCATCAAAATAGTTCTGCAAACTTCAGAAGAGATGATAAACAGACGTGGCAAATTTTGGAGAATGAGAAGAATAATAGAAGTTTTAAGCAGTCTACCTCCTTAATATTTGCATATATAATCGTTGTTGTATGGGGCTGTGCATTATCCTGGTGTAACACAACACTTTTACTATTGACTAAAGTAGGCTTCTTATATTTCAGTGCAACATTCAAGCGCACTAACTGTTTTGACAATAGAAGTCTGAAATAATCCTTACATTGAGTGGCACCAACTCAAAGCAGATCGCACCAGCGATATCCCACCAAATGCTTAACAAGACTTTACTCAGGTCTAAGTCCGTTTTGGGCTGTGCTTTACCCAGTTTACCTGCACTGATCCATTATCTGCGACATTAAAAACTGTTGTAAAATATGCATTTTTTATCTCCAGTCACTAACATGTCAGAAAACGGTGAGTTACGTTCACGAGATGACAGATAAGTACAAATGTCTACTCTTTTTCTGAGGTTAGCTTCTGTCAAATCGTGAGGAACCCACGTTTCAAGAGTTGACACCTTTCCAAGCTGTTGCAGATGACGGTGAAGTGGTGAGTGGGTTGAATTAAGGTTTCTTTGTTCATACAACTTTAACCTTTTATACACACAAATATATATAATATGAAATATAAAAATAGAATGAACAACAAAATGTTTTAGGATGAGAATAAAGTACACAAATAGACGCTACAAAGAAACAAACATTTAAAGTTGAAAGGATACACAATTTACTCCCAGTGATAAAAACAAATTGTGAGATTGTGTGCTACTCTAGAGTAGATGTGTCAAAAGGGTTTTAGATTACTATGTTTGATGTTCCATGTTTGTATAGAAAGTGTTCTGCTAAGAACCACTCAAAAGAAATATACCATTATGTCACATGTTGATATTAATGTGTTATATCAACATGTTGATATCAATGTGCTATTCATTTATAACAAGTTAGTGTAGAATATCGTGTTTTTTGTCAACATTACTCATACCTCTAATACTGATTTTTAAATAGTTAATGTTGAACTTTGACTTCATCCGCTTTTTCAAACTCAGCGCGAGAAATGACCACCATAAACAGAAAACAGAGAACAATTGATGGAGAGATAACAATGTTCATGATATATATAAAATAAGTAATACATAATATTCTCTCTCCAATCACATTCAAACGTTGTCTGTTACAACTTTCAAAGCTGGCCTTCATTGGTTGTTGTGCAGATCCATTCTGTGGTAACATACAAACCACTAAGATAATTGTACAAAAAGCGGCATGAGTAATTAGTATGTGAAGAAATGAAAATTAGTTAACAAATACAATCAAAAAATTTGGGATTAGGTGTTAAAAAACAATAGGTAATTTTTTGGAGAAACTCGTCAGTTTACGTGTAAATACAAAGTAGGTGAGTTCCTAATATCAATCATTCCTTAAATAATGTCTGATTTATAATTCAGTAAAGGAGAAAAAAATTCAAACCCTTTTAATGTTTTTTAATTAATAATGTGTGTCCTATTATTATTAATTACTCCCTGCCAACGATTTACATGCTTCTGAATTCAACTTCCATAAAATTGTTGGGGTTTGGAGGAAAAGAATGTAGAGAGGGTAGTTTTGATATGTTCATGTGTTCCAAGCTCTTTTACATCAAGATAGTTCTGCAAACTTCAGAAAAGATTGTAATCAGATGGGACAAATTCTGGAGAATAAGGAGAATGATGGAAGTTTTAACCAGTCTAGCTCTTCAATCTTTGCAGATGTAATCCTTTTTGTATGGGGCCGCGCACTATCCTGGTGTAACACAACACCTTTACGATTGACCAAACAGGCTTCTTATCTTTCAGTGATTCATTATTTGCGGCATTTAAAAACTGTTATAAAATATCCATGTTTCATCTCCAGTTACTAACATGTCCAAAAACGGTGAATTACGTTCACGAGAAGACTGATAATAGAAATTTCCCCTCTTGTTCTAAGGTTATCTACTGTCAAATCGTGGGAAACCTAAGTTTCAAGAGTCGGGACCTTTCCAAACTTTTGCAGATGACTGTAAACTGTTGAATGGGTTGAATTAAGCTTTTGTTCTAGTTCTCCAACTGTAACGGCACAATCTTCATCAAGTGCACCAGCAGAAATTCAAGAAATTAACCCAACAGGACGACCTGAACGTGGCGCATCACTTAAGCTGTAGACACATCCATCTTGATATGATTTTTTTTATTATTGATCTAAAAAGTGGAGTTTGTTTAGTTTCTTTTATTTGTCTGGAAAAGTGTACACACGTCTTAGTATATATTGTAGTCATTACAACTTTCTAAAAAGACAGAAATGGTAATTCCCTTCTGTCTTAAATTTAAAACATTGCTAATGGGATAACCTGATATAAATGAATTATTTTTCCTTCTGAAGTGTTCAGTATTCGGTGAACTAGCATGTCCTTTTATATGTCTGTCTGGTTTGATTCCATTTTTCAAGTTTGTAAGAAAGTTCTACCTAGCTTTTATGTTTAGTGATTTTTCGTATTTGCTTAGGTTAGATACTAAGTACATTATCTTGTATGTTAGTTATTTTAAACACAATTTTCAGGACATGAAATGCAAGCTCATATTATTTTTAACTGTAATTTTGGTTGTAGAAAAATATCATACCGGAATTAAGTGTTATAAGTCCAAAAATGTACTCACATAACCACATTGGAGAAATTCGTGCGATACATAAACTTGAATGGCATGAATTGTGTTATTCTAGTTTAAAAGAAGCGTAAGTCATTATAGTCATAATGAAAATATCTTTAATTCACTTAAGCAGTGGCGAAAGCCCGGGGATCGGTGAGTAAGTCTCAGGTGTTCGTCGAAGGTCAAAACACACACACTGTGTGTGTGTCCATTCCGTTCATTCCACTCGTATAATCTTTCAATCCCTTACTATGTGGAGCAAAAACAGAAGGTGGTCGTACGAACACGTACAGTATGGATTCACGTGTATAACGGAACATGATGGGAGTCAGCATCCTAAATGCATGATTTGCAATGCCAAGTTGAGCAATATCAGTCTTGCACTGGCAAAAGTAAGAGAACACTCCGTAAAGCTGCAAGGAGATGGAAAATACAAGAATACAACGCCTGCTGAATTCAACGTAAAGAGAGCCAGTTTCAATGAAAAGGCTACTTTGTCTATTCTCGGCTTTGTATCCATCGACAAACTGATCCTCACAGCATCGTACGTAGTTTCGTACTTGATCGCAAAGAAGGGAAAATCACACACCATCGGAGAAGCACTCGTAAAACCAGCTGCGTTAAGATGGCGAATATCATACTGGGAAAAGCTTCTGAAAATAAGTTATCACAAATTTCTCTTTCAGATGACACCATCAGCAGCAGAATAGATGACATGAGCGATGACATCCTGGCTCAAGTAGTTGCAAATCTGATTTCAAGTCCAGCAAAATTCAGTCTTCAACTCGACCAGACCACTGACGTTTCGAAACAAAGCCAGCTCGTTGTATTCGTGCGCTACGTGAAGAACGACGAGATAAGATAAGTTTTGTTTTCTAAGTCTCCTCTTACAACAACAACTTTGACAGCAGACGTGAAGAAACACAGGCATGCTTTGGCAAGAAATCCTTGCCTTAAAAACTGGCAGAAGAATTAAAAATTGTAGTGGAAAGTGTGAACTTTGTGCAAAATAGTGCCCTGAAGCACAACATCTTTAAAGAGCCATGTGATGAAATGGGATCTGAATTTAAGGTACTTCTGTACCATTCTAACGTATGGTGGTTATCTCGGAAAAGGTGCTGAATCGTGTTTTAGCCATGCGTGTGGAACTAGCCCTGTTTTTGAGAGAGCACCAATATTGTCATGCAGATTGCTTCGAGAAATCTGAGTTCACTCTCATTTTGGCGTACATGGCCGATATCTTCAATTTTTTGAATCATCTTTTTGGAAAGAAATTCCTTGAGATAATTATACCGTTTGTCACAAAATATCTTTGCTTTTCAAAAAAGCCATTGTTATGGACACAACGAACAGAGAATGATAACTTTGCAAACTTTCCCCTGCTGGACGATGTATAAGTAAGATCAAAGATGTGTCTGAAATTGGAGACATTTCTGTACCCGGGGAACTGAAGCAAGCGATTTCCATGCACTTAGATGAGCTCACAAAGTCTCTCGACGGATACGTCTCCACCAGAGAGTCATATCCAGCATGGGTGAGACAGCCGTTCACGTTTAGTGTTGCGACAACAGATGTCAATGATGAATACCTCGACGAAATCATTGAACTTCAGCAGAGCCAGGTTCAACAGAAACTTTTCAGAACAACAACGCTCTCAACGTTTTGGTGTCACCAAATCGTAGTGTATACTCTTACTGGTAAAAAAGCCCTTGAGATACTCATACCGTTTGTTACAACATATCTTTGCGAGCAATCCTTTTCGAGGATGGTAGACATAAAAACGAAAAAAAAGAACATAAATTGTTGCGAAAATGATATAAGAGTGGCACTGGCCAAAGTGAAGCCGCGCATTTCTGAACTTGACTCTGAGAGGCAACAGCAAAAATCACATTGTTTTGCAGTAAATATTCATTGAGTTATGTTTTTGTTTTTGTGTTAAATTCGTGTTTTGTTGGTTTTGTTCTTTGAACACAGTAATATTATGTGCAACTGATGCATTGTTCATTTTGTGCATTAGTGAAATATCTACTTATGTTTTGAATTTGAAAGAAAATTATATTTTATTTTTCCAATTACTAACGGTTCATTGAAACTTCCGGGCTTCATTACCTCTAACAAGGTTAGAAACCACTGCATTAAAGTAAGTGGACATTCATCTCTGAGGTTTATGATTCGTTTGAATCACGAAATATTATAGACCTTCAATTGTAACCTTCTAGTACTTAACCATTGAGTGTCAACAAGAGTGAATTTAATATCTCAGAAGTTGTTTGGAAGATGTAATGTAATTAGGAACAATGAAATGGTATATAGTTTTAACAGTTTGTGTGTTGATATGGAAAATGTTAAATACATAGTTGCGAAGAAAATCTCATTTAAAATAATGAGCACAATTCATGTAAGGGTTTGTGTTAGAGCTATTACATCAATGTCATCTAAAACGTTCAGGAAGAAACAACTGAAGAGAAATACAAGCCAAATCGACTAGAAAATTTGTGGAAGAAATCATGAATATATGGATAGTGACAGCATTTAATAATCATTTTATGGAATTCGTTACGAAAAATTCATAAAAAATATAAATAAACTCCCGAGTTACATGTCGTAAATGTAAATTTATCATACCAATACTTCATCATTACAGTTACTTTAGAAACTATCGATACCCACTGATTTAGTTGAATCTGATCTGGAACACTCTTATTCGTAAATAGAACCTTGATGCACGTGTGGTTCAAGCTCAACGTCATAAAAATATGTAGATATGCCATTAACGTTCCTAGAAAAAGGAGAGAGAGTAACTTCTGTATTTGTTTTTTTTAAATTAAATGTTTTCGGATCCAAAACTGATATCCAAGTTTTAAACATCAATTTGTTTGTAAACATTCTTCAACATACAGAGTAGCTTCAGTTGTTTCCTGGTACTTTAGTTTTGTTGAACCGCAGAATCAAAAATGAAAACTTTCTTATTTACAGCGTGTACCATATTATTAAATTTTACGATCCTTAAGAGGATATGCGGTCTTGCTTTCGAAAAACTTCATTTTCTGGATCTGTAGGTTTATTCCTTTCCAGGATGTTAAAATTGATAATTACGTTTGTGTGGAATCATAAAGGAAGCTTCATGTACATCTCAAACTTTTATTCCCTTTAATGTCAATTCGTGAGTGTCTATTTGTTAAACGACGCAGTTTGGTTAGATTCAGTGATGTTTAGAACAGTGACAGGATTCAAACATTTTAACAACCGGTTATACGTCGCTTTACACACCACAATTTTGTGTGAATAGAAATAACAACAAAAATATCTTACTGAAATAATTTATTCAGCATGTTTTAAATATTTCCAAATTGCCACGTAATTATCATTAAAGCCTTTATTTCTTCCACGCTTGAACCCGTTGTCATCAGCTGTGTGTATTTTCATAGCCAAATTTGAACTGGAAATGTGGGATTCTGTGAAACCAGTGGGAGGACAATCAAATCAATTGTCATCAGGTTTGCTACATTTACAACTGTAAGGCGGCTTCTTTTATCTGAATGTATAATATTCATTATTGTAAACCCTTTTTCTGCTTCTGCGGAACAAAGAATACCAACACTTATAATATTTCTAGCTTTTTGTACAGTTTTTGAAATCTTATGATTATGGGGATTTCGAATGACATTTTTCACATATTCACAGAAATTATTTATGTTAATTTCGTGATAAAAGAACTTACTGAATTCATACAATTTGTTATCAGAGTCTTTCCAAGGCAACAACTTTATCAGCAGTTGAAAAATCTGGTTCGAGTATGTTTACCAGTTCATAAATGTTAATGTCATTTTCTTGTGCAATTTTTGTTGAATTTAGCGATCACAATCCATAATACTTCTCATCGCCATTTGAGTTTGATGATACATGGAGGATATCACCAGAAATACCGAGTGTATTTTTGACGTGTGTATGTTTTGTTGCTTAATCAGCCACATTAGGTTTTTCGTGTGTACAATCATATGATTATAGGTTTCTAGTAACTTATACTGATTTCTGCTTCAATATGAATCAGGTAGATACAGATAATAAATATTCATGTTGTTGGGATTACAATTCCAATGGTGATCTGCAAGCTACACAACTCTTTAATGAAATGTTGATGTATAGGAGACAGTAAACTACATTTCCAATTATGAACAGTATAATGACAGATTCGACATCAACCAGCATTCATAACAATCAGATGAATTTAAAAGCTATAAACTTCAGCTACATGCTAAGAACGTAATTATTTGTTCTACGAAAATTAGATGACTACTCAAAAAGAGGTTTTTTTTTTGGAGACAAACCGAAGAAATTCCATGAGGTTTCATAAAACATCACCCTATAAATGAACTGTTGTCACAACTTATCCATTTCGTAAAATTAGAGTTTCTGAGTTTCGCACGTCATGAGAGAAGTGCAATGTTTATTGTATTAACGCAGTGTATCCCAAACTTTTTCGGTTCATGTCGTCATTAATACCTCAGCAATATTTTTCACGGCGCTCCATGGCAAAAATAAAAACCTAACAGTTCCATTTGTTAAGTATTTATGTCCAAACAACTTGGGCCCGGCACGGCGAAGCGTGTTAAGGCATGTGACTCGTATTCTGAGGGTCGCGGGTTCGCATCCCCATCGCGCCAAATATACTCGCCCTTTCAGCCGTGGGGGCGTTATAATGTAACGGTCAATCCCACTATTCGTTGGTAAAAGAGTAGCCTAAGAGTTGGCGGTGGGGCGTGATGACTAGATGCTTTCCCTGCAGTCTTACACTGCTAAATTAAGGAGGGCTAGCACAGATAGCCCTCGAGTACTGAAATTCAAAAACAAACCTAACAACTTATTAGCCGTTTGAAAGAATAATACACGTAAATTGAAAGTAAAAAACAATATTTTTATTTAATTTTTAAATAACCACAATTACTAATGGGATGTGTGCGCCTGTTGGACAATGCACGGCTTTTCAAACCTTGGAATCAGAATGGACACTGCCATCCTCATTTCATGTTCCACGTTGAATTTCGTGTGATACTTGCTTTTCATCACAGCAACCACCGAAAATCCAGCTTTGCAGAGATATCACGTCGCAAATGAAATTTCGATTCGTTGAGCTTTGGCACCTGGCAGCGGATATTCATTTTTTACTGATATCCAAAACTCAATTAGTTCCAAATTTTGTTTTTTCAAAGTTTTTTCACAAGACGCCTCAATAAGTTTTTCTTCTTCTACAGGGGTAAATTCATATGGGGCCTTAGACTCGAATGGGTCTTGGATCCATAAAAACTTCTCCATACCTTTTGGAAAGTAATTTTCAAACCAGTCACTGAGCTGCGTCAGGTGCTCCTCAAAAACAAATTTTTGTTTGTGGGTCAAAAAAACAACATTGGATGTAACAAACTGTTATAACAGAGGGAATCGGTCTTTGCCACCATCTTTATTCATTTTTCTTTTCCATAGTTATAACTTTTTTGTAAAGGCTAAAACCTTCTCTGTAAGCTTCAGAATGTGCTTATTGCTTCCCTGCAGAGAGAAATTCCATCCATTCAGTTTATCGAAGGGATCACACAGGTATTCTAATTTTATGCAATCCTCCATAACAGCCGGACATAAAGCGACTGCCAACACTATAGATGCCAACGCACTTATTCCAGTCTAACTCGTTTTCACACATAAAAGCGTCAAGAATCTCAAACAGATTCGAGCCTTTGTATTTGCAGTGATACTTTCACAACAGAGGTCTTCCACAATTTTTTCACCATCCACGAACCGTATGTAGCAAATCCTTGTTACTATTCGTCGCTTGATCTAGCTGTAACCCAAATTCCTTTCCTTTCATTTTTTTCAGTTAATTTATCATTGAAGCCTTCAGCCATGTGAAGGATTTTACGACTGACAGTACTGTTGAATAAAGGCACCTTTGAAAGCAGTCTTCGTGCAGTTTCACCAACCATAATGTTCATTATATCCACTGAAGCTGGTAAAATAAGTTCTTTGTTTGCTCCTCTACATAAATTATTTTTCAATCAAAACCAGCCGTTTTTACATATATACTCATCATTACTGTATTAACGTTTATTTAACCTAAAAATTACATCTAGTAATAATCAATACTAAGTGTAATGTACATGAGTTCGGTTTAATATGTGTTTCATACGAGGGTCCTGGAACAGGTTTATCTTGTTAAATTTTCTACATTTCGCATACATAAAAATTAAATGTAGGTTAGAAAAATTAAATTAACAAATTATATTATTCATGTTGCATTTTAATTGTAATATGTAACTTCAAGGTAGCGTTATGGATGGTAAAAACTTAAGAATTTACAAAATATACTTATTTGATATATTTCATCAGACTGTGAATCCGAGTAGTTATGGCTCATGTCTCGCTGCTGCATAAATTTGCTTTAGTGCTGTAAGAGCGTCGGTTTAATATTTATATTCAGTTGGATAAGAGCAATCTGTGAGTTGGTAGTAAGTGTTGTTCACTGGTTGGTACTCTTCATTAGGGTATATATCCATGTGAGGCTCAGGTACAATACTGATCTCTCCCTCCCTGCTGCATTAATAATTAAGTTTCACTGTTTAAATGTTGAACAGTATACAAAAGAGGGCGTTGATTTCACATAAAGTCAAGATATGGAATCAAAGCTCCTATCAAGGCCATGTCTATTTACCTTCATTGTTCACATTGGTTTATACTTTGCTATTTACAGTACCATATATTCCAATGTCTTTTCATTATGCATTATAGGTATTTACATGAATACTCTTAGGATACACAAAAATGATAAATTTGGTAAGTCGAGCAGTAGGGGCTGATTACTAAACCTGTAATATATATTAGGGGTGAGAGGTATTTAGGCTTTCATTAGTTGCTTTTTCCCTACTCTATGAGCTCAAAATTAACACCTTTATGTGCAGATAGTTCTTTGTGCAATTTTATCCAAAATTCTTTAAGAAACGTAATAACAAAAAATAGAACAACAATAAAACACACCAGAGCACATATTATCCAATAGCATATTCAATAAAAACTCAGGAAATAATATACTATCAATAACATTAATAACATCAAAATGAAATTGAAATGCTGACATTGTAATAATTATTTTATAATATTGTTTTTTTGTTTGTCTTTTAATTTCTTGCAAAACCATACGAAAGATATTTGCGTTTCCCGTCCGTAATTTTGCAGTGTAAGACGAGATGGAAGGCAGCAAGTCATCACTACCCACCGCCAACACTTGAGGTACTCTTTTACCAACGGATAGTGGGATTATAAGAAACAGTAGTGGAAATTATAGTGTTCTCTGTTGAAATAAATACCAAAAGAAAGATAACAATATCTGTGTAACAACAAATTTTAGGTTTATTTTTAAAATTATTTTTGGCCAAAAGCTACAAGATAAACTATTTGCACTCTGGTGAATTGAACCACATATTGTATGATTGTAAACTGAAAAAGGATTTGCTCGATACACAGGTTTCAAGAGACGTTTTTGCTTTAAAATATGCATTATAAATATGAAATAATAAATACATCACACTATTTATCTATAGTTCCTAAATTTATTATTTTTATAAACTTTCCATTTATTCCTTTTGCAGTTAAGTAATTATATCACGTTTATTTCTTGAAACAGTATAACACAACATACTTCCTCTGAGTAGGCCATTAGATTTTTTCTCGGGTTTATTTCTGTTAACCAGTGATAAAATAAATCTTTTGGAATATGATATGAAAATAATTTAATCTTACTTCTTGATGATTTGGGGCTGTCTTACAACAACTAGAAGTAACAAGAAAGTAATCAAGCGAAGAATAGTAAAACGTATCTTCAAGAAATAATTTCATTTTACATCAGACAACAAATGTTTTGGAGCGTTTACTGAGCACTTATTTCCTTGTTATAACGAGTTCAGTGTATTTATGTAGAGGACGAACTATGTCAGAGATATTTACAATACAATGATTGTAAGAGTGCGGTTCATGAAATCTTTTTACCTCGCGCAGGTTCTTTGGTGTTGATAAAGTCCAGACTGAGTCAGTTTTGATTGATATCTAAACAGTCGTTGTCTGTTATGTATCCCAGAAACCTCATCTATTGATGGAATCCTACACTGTTCTCCTAACTATTAGCCAACTTTCAGAAGATCTGGAAAGGCTTACCCAGTTATTTTACCAGGATGCTTTACGCAAAATAATCATTTAGTTGGCGCGAAACTAATTTATAAATGCCACAACAGAGGAAGATATCAGATTTAGGCTTAATTATACACACGTAAAGGATACTCTACAGTTGTTAGATGAACTTCAAACAATAAAGTCGTAGATAAACTTTTGAAGGTAACATGTAGAAGTAGTGAGCTGAAAAGATTATTTAATACTAAAATATCAATTTTCCTTTATGTTAGTCTATAACAGTGGATCTTAACCCTGTTGGAGGTACTGAACCCCGGAAGTTTCGTACTTGCAATCAATGAACCCTTCGTAATTGGAAATATAAAACATGATTTTCTCAAATTCGAAACATAATTAGGTATTTTATTAGTGCACAAAATGAACAATGCATCAGTTGCACATAATATCACTGTGTTTAAGGAACAAAACCAACAAAACATGAATTTAACACAAAAACAAAACTCAATGAATATTTACAGCAAATCAATGTGACTTTTGCTGTTGCCTTTCAGAGACAAGTTCAGAAATGCGCGGCTTCAACTTGGTAAGTGCCACTTCGTTTATGTTTACCATCCTCGAAAAGGATTGCTCGCAAAGATACGTTGTAACAAACGGTATGAGTATCTCAAGGTTTTTTTTTTACCAGTAAGAGTGTACGCTACGATTTGGTAACACCAAAACGTTGAGAGCGTTGTTCTGAAAAGTTTCTGTTGAACCTGGCTCTGCTGAAGTTCAATGATTTCGTCAAGGTATTCATCATTGACATCTGTTGTCGCAACACTAAACGTGAACGGCTGTCTCACCCATGCTGGATATGACTCTCTGGTGAGGAAGTATCCGTCGAAAGTTTTTGTGAGCTCATCTAAGTGCATGGAAATCGCTTGCTTCAGTTTCCCGGGTACAGAAATGTCTCCAATTTCAGACACATCTTTGATCTTACTTATACATCGTCCAGCAGGGGAAAGTTTGCAAAGTTATCATTCTCTGTTCGTCGTTTCCATGATGGTAGCTTCTTTTGAAAAGCCTTCAGATTTTCTTACGCTTCGACGATGTTGTCTCCACCACCCTACATCTGTTGATTCAGATGATTGAAAGCATTGAAGATCATCGGTCATGTTCGCCAAAATGAGAATGGACTCAAATTTTTCGAAGCAATCTGCATGGCAATGTTGGTGCTCTCGCAAAAACACGCATGACAAAAACACGATTCAGCACCTTTCCCCGGGATAACCACCGAACGATAGAATGGCAAAGAAATTACTCGAATTAAGAGCCCATTTCATTACACAGCTCTTTAAAGATGCGATGCTTCAAGGCACTATTTCGCGCAAAGTTCACACATTCTACCACAATTTTTAATGCTTCTGCCAGTTTTGAAGTCAAGAATTTTGTTTCCAACGCATGTCTGTGCAGAACAAAGTACATTACAAAATAAAAAATATCTCATCTCGTCGTTCTTCACATCACGCACTAATACAACGAGCTGACTTAGATTGGAAACGTCAGTGGTCTGGTCGAGTTGAAGCAAGATCTGCAGCAACTTGAGCCAATATGTCATTGCTCATGTCATCTATTCTGTTGCTGATGGTGCCATCTGAAAGAGAAATTTGTGATAATCTATTTTCAGTAGCTTTTCCAAGTATGTTATTCGCCATCTTCATCGCAGCTGGTTTTTCGAGTGCTTCTCCAATGGTATGTGGTTTGCTCTGCTTTGCAATCAAGTACAAAACTACGTACGATGTTGTGACGATCGGTTTGTTGATGGATACAAAGTCGAGAACAAGCAAATTACTTTTTTCAACGAACCTGGCTTTCTTTACGTTGAATACATCATGCGTTATGTTCTTGTATTTTCCATCTCCATGCTAGAATAGAATTGGTCAACTAGGCATTGCAAATCATGCACTGAGGACGCTGACTCCCATCATGTTCCGTTATACACGTGAATCTCTATTGTACATATTCGTCCGACCAGTTTCTGTTTTTGCTCAACATAGTAAGTATGAAAGGATTGAAAGATTAAGAAAATAATCACAAATGACGCACGATTACTACAGACACAAGTCGACTGCTAAGCGCAAAAAGTTCCCTGCAACACAGATATTAAGGCCAAGTGATGTGACGTGATCAGCTGCAGCCAATGATGGCCAGGTGGAGTATGACGTCAAGAATCATACGATTTGGGTGAAGGGAACGGACACACGCACAGAGTGTGTTTGTTAACTTCCGTCGAAACCCTGAGACTGACTCGCTAAACCCCTGGTCTAGAAGAACTGAAAAAGTTAATCGGAGAGCTACTCATACAAAACAGGAAATAAACAACAAGAAAATAGGTATTTCAAGTGCAACTTGGAAGAAAATATTGACAGAAACTGTATATTAATGCATGTATGGAATAAGGACTTCTCCCAGATGATACTAGAATGAGGGAACTTTTATAATTACAGAGAATATGGCATTATAGTTGATAATGTAAATAATTAACCAATTTTACAGATTCAACAACTATAGATCTACCAATGAATTCGTTCTAGTTTTCCTGAGACAAACTCCCCAAGTGACAGCATCAAGTGATGACAAGAGGCCATTCCATTGTAAATCATAAATACTGTAAAATAGCCACCAGATGATTGATGAATATACAGTTTTAGTGTATTTTTGTATTATGATTATTCAAGTGTTTTTACAAACCAGAAAGATGACAATGTTGTAAGCTGTGTTTAAAATATTTTAATTTAGTTCTTTGCTAGAAGGAACTGCTAATCATGAAGATCTAATTATCACAACATTTATCTTAAGTACAAAAGTACTTGACTTTTTTACCGTCACATTATAATGTTCTCACGGCTGAAAGGGTGAGTATGTTTGATGTGACGGTCAATCGCAGTATTCCTTGGTAAAAATGTTACACAAGAGTTGGCAGTGGGTGGTGATGATTAACTAGCTAAATTAGGGGCGGGTAACGCAGATAGCCCTCGAAGAGTTTTGCTTAAAATTTAAAAACAGACAATTTATTAAGTTAAGTAGAAAAACAATTAACTGCATTTTTGTTATGCCAACGTTACAAGCTATAGATTTTTGTTTTCCAGAAATTCACAGACACGAATTAAACATAAAAATGGCTTTTTCTTGATTTTCTCTTATGTATTTTATGCACACCATTTTGTTAGGAAAATGAATTACTTACTACTATTGTAATGTGTTCTATTATTGAACAGGTTCTTCTGGACTTTCCAATTAAAAAATGTAAGTCCAGTCCGCGTAACAACAACCAATTGGCGTGTTTCTTTTAAAACGTTTTTACAGGCTGTATTCCTTTTGACACAAGTTGTAGGCCAATGTTCACAAACTTTATGATTAACTTACTCGTATGAATACACGGCTAATTAATCAAGAAACCGAAAATACGTAACAATTGTCAAACAATAACCTTTTTTACAATGAGTTGAACTCTCGTACTAAATACCATTAATTTCATTGACTGATTATTCGTATGTGTAAATAATGCACCTTTGTACTTACGATAAATGTTGTCGATAATTATATCATCATGATTATCAGCTCCTCCTGGCAAAGAACTAAATTAAAATATTTAAAACACAACTTATATTGTCATCTTTTACGAATCGAGTGCCTTCACCACCTGGCCATGTCGGGCAACCACAGACTTGAAACATTTGTATGTGTATCACGTAACAAAGATAAATTTCTTAGAATATGCAATAGAGAGTTAAAGTAATCGGTGATAAAATATATTAACTTTATAAACTGAGGCTTAACTGTAAATAAATAAAACTTTTTTATTTTATTCATTTAACAGGTAAGGCATGTATCAATACTTTTGTTTTCAGTCCGAGTTAACAAATTCACATTTTGATGTTAACAAATTTATACTTCAATGTTAAAAAATATCACTTTGATGTTCACAAATTCACACTTTGAATTTAACAAATATGAAAAATTTACTCAAAACCCTTTTATTCAAAAAAATTCACTTTGATGTGAACAATTTTTCACTTTGAACTTAAAACCCTGTAAGCAAATTATTGACTTCTATCTAAATACTTATTTAAATTTTAAAAATTTTATTTTAGATTTTTAAACTGAAAAGACTTTGATCAAGTCCTCAAAACTAATTTGGCGTACAAAAATCTGCTTATATATATATAAGGTATCCAGCCTAGCTTGTCACATAGTTGTTCTGTTGGGATATTTAATATGCTTGAGTTGAGAAAATGAACGCACAGCTGTGCAGTTTGTGACCATTTATGCTAAAAACATGCGCAATGCAATGTCTACGTTTGAAAACTCACAGGTTTGAATTCTTCACAGGTGGTTTGGAACAAGTAAGAAGAATTTCCTTTTCCAGAATTTTCATATTTCGAAATGTGCCCTGATAAAAATGGATGAAACTGACTTATGAGCTCAAGCAGTCCTAAGAAATTCCAATTCTGCAGTGAACCAATATTTTAATCTGTTCCTCGAAAAGACAGACCACGTTCACCTAACGTACGAATAACGGCTATTACACGTTCCAAGACATGTTTTTATTAATTTCGCTCTTCTTTAATTTTTTTCCAACTCTTGTCGCAAGCGTAAACTTTATATGCGAGTTAAGCATGTTAGCATAGTCTCGGTGAGAAGTGCTTCTTTCATGATGATCAATTACAATATTATTTCGCCAGTCACTGAACCCTTGTCTTTTAACAAACCGCGATTCCTTTAGTGATTAAAACTTTACAAACAAAGCAGTAAATTGACCCTGTTGCTGGTGAATACAATAACCACTCTCTCTTGTAGTGTTCACTATTGGCCTTTACCCCAAATAAAAGTTTTTGTGAACAGTATCTCGTTGGTTTGCTACTATTGAAAGTCCGTCAAATGGCCCATTGTGATGTTGACAGTTAGTGGATCCATAATCAATCGAATAAGTCACATCATCATCAGAAAAATCGAGCCACAACCCTGGATCTTTTGCTTTAATTTCTTCTTCT
>VWRL01001130.1:0-75013 GCA_011833715.1 Carcinoscorpius rotundicauda | reverse complement strand
TCTCTTTTTAGCTGTATTATGTTGTCGAGGATACGGGGTTTTCTCTATATCTGTTAAAAGGATGTATCCTGAACCCACATCTTCTAGAGCCGTTCTTGGAAGGAATGTTTATATTGATACTTGTTCGTATGTTCATTATATGTCTATACCGCTGAGCTTTTATTAACACAAATCCAGTACTTAAGATGTTTCACTGTAATCATTGCTCTGAATGTATTGGTTTAAAAATTATTCTGTTTCATTAGCTTTGTAGTAACATCAATATTACTGACACTAATTTTAAACGGTTTCTATCGTTGTGTTAGAAATGTTATAATACATTTGTGTGAAATACAAATACATATTTATTTGTAATTATCTAAATGATTTACGCCAATATTCCCAGTAGAAGGAATGTAGATACTGAAAAACGCCTAAAGAGGATTCTTGAACTATTCTAACCAAATATTTCAATATTGGTATTTGACTTTTGCACTTATAACACAAAAACTGCCAGAAATGGTTAATGTGATTATTTTTTGAGTGAGATATGAAGCGTCCGCTTTCAAAATTCTTTACGTCAATAACTGAGCCTGTACATAAAATATCTGATAAATATTACATGTTAGAAGAACAAACAATAGAATAGAAATATAGGGAACTGGTATATTGTTTCTTCTTTCTACAACAAGGGGAATATTTTAAATATCTTATTTGTAGACCATGTATTGAAGAAGTAGGCGACGTTTTTGTTACTGCGTTTTTCTGTCTTCTACGTGTGTACAAAATTAGTATGTTGTAGTTATTAGATATATAATATTTCACGAAATATTTTACTTACTGCATTTGTAACAATTATTTTTCAGGTATATTGAAAATAAGTCTAATGAAATACTCAAATATAGAATATTTTACGATTTTCTTCAGTACTATTGGTTAAAGTTATTTCACGTGTATGGAATATTTACTATTTTACATTAATGTTTGGTAACCACTGACGTAACTCAGTTTATTTCATGAGTAATTGATATGGTTACAGTCTGGATATATAACATTACCGTATATTTTATACATCCAAGAGCGTACTGACATATTTTTCCTATCAAACGACACGCTGGGTTTTTATTTTCACCTGTATTATATTACCAAAAATAGGAGGTTCCTCTAGATCCGTGAGCAGGATGTACATTTGACCCACATCCTCCAGAGCCGTTCTTGGAAGAAATGTTTATATTCATACTTGTACATATATTAACTATGTGACATAAGAAATTTTCTATGTCGCTGTGCCATCATAAACACAAATCCAGAAGTTAAGACATTTTACGGTAATCAATTCTCTGAATAGATTGATTTTAAAATTATTCTACTTTTTTCAGGTTGGTTGTGTCATCAACATCACCGACATTGGTTTCAAACGATTTGAGTCGTTGTGTTAATAAATTTTATAATACATTTGTGTGGAATATAAAAACTCGTTTGTTTGTAATTACCTCAATGATTCACGCCAGCTTTACTCAATATTCCGTTGATAGGTTAGAAAGATTAAAGATGGTCAACACCGCCTACCGGCAATTCTTGAACGACCCTAAAAATATTTCAATACTGGTATTTGACCTTTACACTTATAACACAAATACGGCCTGAAATCGGAAGTGTTATTGTTTTCTGAGTAATACATGAAGCATGCACTTTCAGAATCACAATTCGTCACACTAACAACTGGACCACTTCTCTCCTCAACATGTATGGTAAATGTTATTCGTTAAAAGAACATTCTATTGGACAGAAAAATAAGATACTTGTATACTGTTTGTTTTTTGTAGTTTTTATTTCTAAGTTAACATTAATACTTGTTACTGATAACAACACAAAATATGAGATTTGAAATTTTGTGTCGCAATATTATTGATTTAGGTAAAGATGTAATGTTTTTGTTATTGAGAGTCCGATATTATATTTTATACAAACACCAAAATCATGTAACTAATGGCTCAAATGATTAAACTGGTAGCTAGGAAACAGTCAGTCTTTAGTTGGTTTCGAGCTTTTTGTTTGTTTGTTTTCAAATTTCACGCAAAGCTACATGTGGGCTTTTTGCGCTAGCCACCCATAATTTAGCAGTGTAAGTCCAGAGGAAAGGCAGCTAGTCATCACCACCCACCGCCAACTCTTGGGCTACTCTTTTACGAACGAATAGTGGGATTAACCGTGACATTATAACGTCTCCATGGCTGAAAATGCGAGCATGTTTGTTGCGACGGGGATTCAAACCTGCGACCCTCAGAATATCAGTTGAACGCCTTAACTCATCTGGCTATACCAGGCCGGTTTCGATCTTTTTGATATTATTAAACATTTTAACACAGCGACATCTGAAGGGGAAAAGATTTATTTATTGTACAGAACACATTATAATAAAGTAACAGTAGAAAACATTGACCAAAATTACTTTATTTGTTGAAGGAAAAATATCCACAAAATGGTAATTATTTACACACAGAGAAAAAAATAAAACATGTTAAGAGTACCTGTATCTTGTCCGTCTATCACAATGTGTGATGTAAAATACAATTTCGTATAATTTTCGTATATTTATATTTTGTTTGGTATTTATTTACCAGTAATAAACTCCACAGGTCTTATTTTCATCTCGCTTCTTTTTAGTGTACTGTGTTTACTTTTCCACTCATGCCAGGTAATACCGGTTGTATCTACTTTATCTTCTGTGTAATACAAACCATTTAGGTTGGAATTATGACATGAATTATACCACCATCCACCTTTGAAGGTTTGAGCACAACTAGCGCTGTTTTTATCGTTGTCTTTATCTTTGGTACTGAACATCATGTTGTTGTGGTGAGCGAGAGAATTTCCTGAAATAATTAATAAATAATATCAAAAACAACTAATGTCGGATGTTATATACTAGAATAAAGTTTTAACTCACCCGCGTCACCCTTGTACATTTTGTAACTCATTTTATAGAGTTCTCTTTCACTTCGTACCAAGAACTCGTCATGCTCTGCATATCTTCGACTTCCTTCAAAGTCTTCCAGATCAACACGGAGCACCATATTGTCCTGATTGGTTAATGAGAAGATGATGTCATTGCCTGGAACAGAAGCAGTAAATTATAAATAAACAGTTTATAACACAGTAAATAATTAATTATATCAAATAAAAGTAAATAACTAGTTGATTATGTTAGATAAATATATAAAGTTTTACCCAACCAAAACTCCTGGGTTAAATTTCCAAACCCATATTTGTATGCTACCCACGATCTGTAAAAATTTTCAAATGGATTTCCAAAATCTCCTCTTCTTTGGATCAACTGGAAATAAGAAATTTAATAAGAAATACTGAGATAACTGAGTTTTATAATTATCAAAATGTAACTTGAAAATATATAATTCTGTATTATTCAACTTTATTCTGTTTTCATGAAACTTGTCTAAAAACAAAAAATTTGAAATCTAAAACAAAACTTGTTCATATGATCTGAGTTGATGTTTTACAGATGATCTTAGGATTGTATTGTCATAACATCGAACTAAACTTCAGAGTAGATTTTTATCATCATGTAGAAAGTGTCAGGTTGAACACAGATACACATTCTGATTAATATATATAAACAAACTAAAACAATTGATTACCAAGTAGAAAGATAACTTGTATATTTATTTATATTTTTTGTGAAATGTGGGCTCGGTTTTGAAACTTAGTTTCCAATTCTTCTACATAACTGAGTTTATTCAACAAAGTCGTTTTTTTTCTATGAAAATATTAGCTATCTCTAAATTAAATATATAACGAAAACATCCACTAACTGACAATTAACTAAAGGTACACCACAAAACAAAGTTTAGTTCACCTACCGTCCACCCTCCTCCTGATGTCTCCATGTCACAGAATACAGAAATCGACTGGTTCAAAAATCGTGGCTGAATACTGTAGACACCACTGGTTCTGTTTAGTTGTTTATAGATACTGGCACAGTCTTCTGGTAGAGGCAGCTTTTGTTCCGTCGGGTTTGTCACACAAAGAGATTGTTGAAAGGATCGGTTTTGTTTGTCATTAACAATCGGTGGAAATGTTTGTTGAAGTGTGGTTGTAGAAAACACATCTAAAGAGTAACGGATAAAAACTTTAATGTGTAAACGGAAAAGTAGTTGATCATCCAGTGTTACCGACAATAATATTTTAACATTTATGTTTAACATTCTAACGTAGTATGTAGTTATATTTAAATGTTTCTTTAATCGAATTTATGTTTTCCATAAACTAAAATACTTCAAGTAAAATATATTACGTTCTAATGTGGAAATCCTCTCTCTTGCCAGATCTACTAATTCTGTAACGGAGTCCACTATTCCTTTCAGTGAACCAACAGCATTACAAGCTGTGTGATGATGGACATCAGCCTGGGTCAACACGAAGAAAGTCAAAATACTTGATATCTTCACAGTGTTGTACATTGTTAAATGGTTAATAACACATAACTGTTTTCTTATAGACTGAAGATGTGAATCTTTCATCAGTGGTTTTATAGTTGCATTAAACAGGATATCCAAAAAGGGTTTTCCCAAGATTACTGCAAGTTAGAACCGTGTTAGTAACTGTATCTGATGTTTGTCACACCGAGTCCAAGAAGTGTTTATAGTATTCTAAATATGGCTCTAGTGAACATCTGAATTTTCCGCTTCTTTTTATAAACACTGGAGTTATTATTGTCGTAACAGTTGTTGTCTCTGGTTAATAATTTTAACGTTAATGTTAAACATGACTTTTTAAACATACTTATAGACCTTAAAGCACTTATTTTTACAAAAACACATCGAAAACTTAAATAAAGAGACATCTAAAATCCCCGTATTTTAGTTAAAATTACAAACACTGTTCAACACATTTTTTCAAACAGAAAAATACATTGTTACATATATTACCTTATTATTATCAATTTAAATCGAAAGCCCGAATGAAAGAAGTATTAAATTAAAAATATATTTTTATTGTTTTTGAATTTCGCACAAACCTACTCGAGGGCTCTCTGTGCTAGCCTTCCCTAATTTATCAGTGTAAGACTAGATGGAAGGCAGCTAGTCATCACCACCCACCGCCAACTCTTGGGCTACACTTTTACCAACGAATGGTGGGATTGACCGTGACATTGTAACGCCCCCACGGCTGGGAAGGCGAGCATGTTTGGCGCGACTCAGGCGCGAATCCTCGACCCTCAAATTACGAAGCGCACGCCTTAACTCGCTTGGCCATGCCAGGTCCAAATTATATTTTTAACTTTAACGATATAATTACTGTAATACAATATATATTACACACAACACACTACAGACATTACTGTTTTAAAGGTTTATTTACATTCTGGCCTGGCATGGCCTGGAGCGTTAAGGCGTGCGCTTCGTAATCTGAGGGTCGCGGGTTCGCCAAACATGCTCGCCCTGCCAGTCGTGGGGGCGTTATAATGTGACAGTCAATCCCACTTTTCGTTGGTAAAAGAGTAGCCCAAGAGTTGGCGGTGGGTGGTGATGACTTCCATCTAGTCTTACACTGCTAAATTAGGGACGCCCAGCACAGATCGTCCTAGAGTAGCGTTGTGCGAAATTCCAAAACAAACAAACAAACAAACAAAAATATTCACATAGTTCAGAATAACTTTTATCATGTAATTCCGGTGGTTCAAATGAGAAATTGAAGGCTTATGGTGTTAGATATAGGGTTTAGTTACAAGAGTACAGAAAACTTTATGAAAATGTGTAACTTGTTGAGTGTAACGTACAAACATGGTATCTGTATATCTATATGAGGTATAATCTAATTATGAGACTAATCTTTCATTAATAAATGGTTAATATATCATTTGCATGTACATATTAATTACATATAAGTCACACTTCCGTTTCCATAGTGCCATGCTATCTGCTTATGATAGTGTGATTAGTAAGAGAACGTTATGAACGTCTGTTACTGTGTTGTGACTGGGGAACTTGTTTCAATTTCGAGCAAAGCTACACAAGAACTACCTGCGCTAGTTGTCCATAATTTAGCTGGGTGAGACTAGAGGTAAGACAACAAGTCATCACCGTTAAAATGGTGGGTTACTCTTTTACCAATAAACAGTTGGTTTGACCATCACATTATAACGTCCTTCAAATGAAAGGGCAAGCATGTGTGGTGTCACGGGTATTCGAACCCGCAACTCTCGGACTAAAAGTCAAGTACCTAAACCAACCTGGTCATGCCGGGCTGCATTTTGGATGTCATGGTGATTGATGTGAAATTATTACGATCGTCGTTGTAACTGTTGTTAGTTTTTATTGGTTTCAGTGTGACTGATGTGAGTCTTTACTGGTGTCAATGTGGGAGATCAATATGATTGTACGTGTGACTGAACCGAGACTATTTATTATTGGTGTTAGTTGATCAGAAATGGTATTAATAAAATATACCCTTCAAAGAAACCCTATTAAAGTGAAAATTGAGAAACACCATGAGAAAATAATGGATATCAGTGGTACAGTTCTAAGGTGTGTCATTGAAATTATGTACAACAGAACAGTAAAATAACAGATATCAATAATATACCTGACAGTTATAGATATTGTATAACATAGTAAGTTATAATAATTAACTGGATGTCATTAAATAAACTAGCTCTAGTGTTATATCTGATAAACAAACAACTTTAATAATGTTATACTTTTATTTGTTACATTAATTTAGAATATACTACCACTCATACCAGTATAAATGTATTAAACATGAAAACCAAATATTTTAATGTAACGTTACGTGGAAGGATGTTCGTTTGTTTTCAGTGTCGTTATTTATCTTTAAACACTAACACTTTCAACATTCAATTGGTAGAAGACAAAAGTATAGAGAAAACGCAGTTGTAACAATACGTGACGTGTTTTCATTATCCTTTCTACATTTGTTCATTAATCATTTTATAAATCCACAGTTGTAATACAGTCTGGACAAACATCTGTCGGTACGGTGTAATTTCACTCTGTTTCTCCCACCAACAATATACTTCAAGCGACAGTTGTTAATATCAACATAAAACTGACAGAATGTATAATAAAGTTCCCCTAGTTACTTTTATTATGTTGTTATCTGTGTTACGGTAGATCTCACTAGTTATACCTTAATTCCCTTCATCTGGTTACTGTGGTAATTACATGTAGTTATTATAGTTGTTTTATATCATAGTTACCACGGCAATACTTCGATGTTTCTGTTGTGGTTATACTGGTGTATTGTTAGTCCAGGGACAAAAAATTAAATATTTTTGTTAGATTAAAGTATAATTTTAATAATGAATGAAACATTAAGAAGGGTTTTAAACTTGTATTATAACGGTGTTACAGATAATTATTGTATGTATATTACTGTGTTAAAATTTGTTTAAATCTTTCATAAATTTTCTGTGTAATATGACTCTAAAACTTTAGTTACATTTGATATAAACTTCATATGTTGTTCATGTTGTTAAATAAAATAAATATGCCATCTGTAATAATTGTTGAGTTATGAATTTTCAAAACATCCACAGAACTTTTTACATATCCTGCCATCTATTGTTGCTGAAATTAAAGTGTTCAAAATTAATAGAATTGAAAGATATTCAACAGAAATAATGAAACATACAGTAAATAGCTAAAATAAGAACGACAGCGAAAGAAGTAACCACAAAGTGTACTTTAACATTTCTGGTTCAATAGCCAATTATGGATATTGTTATCTTTAACTGGTTTTTCTATCTTAGTTTTATAGTTTCAAATTCTTAGAAGTTATAAAATAAAGAGTATAATGTGCTGCCATCAGAGTTTCAAAAAATAACATATGTTGAAGAATTAAATTAATTGAGAAGAGAAAAATATATTCCATTAATAGTTGAAATAAAAAAATAGTCCAGAATTATTCATAAATATCGCTGTAACATTTAATTAAAAGTATCTTATTTTAACGTGAATCTTTTGACCTGTGATTTATTTCACATTTTATTTGACAATTGATACCTTTAAATTAACCCTAACATAAAAACAACCTCCCAATGACTCAACGGCTACCCGTGGTGGGCAGAGCACCGAAAGCCCATTGTGTAGCTTTGTGTTTAATTTGAAACAACATGACAATAATAACCTACAAATATTAGTTTTTCTAAAGAAAGTTTTAAGATATACCAAGAAAAATTTTAAGTCAAAACAAAATCATAGTCTTTAAGTCTGAACGCGTTTCTGTACGGTATTAAAATCGGATACAAATAAACTTATCGAAGTTCTTGTTCTATTAATGTAGAAATGTATAACTTACTTGAACGTTGGTTTTTAGTATTTATTTGTATTCTGGTCGGTTGATACCAAGTGAAAACTTACAAATCCGAAAATTATGATCGTTAAAGTTATTTTTAATGGAAAAATTCATTTTTTGTTGTGAAATATCATAACTTTATATTACTTTCTACAGCATCATGACATCAAAATTATAAAAAACAGACAACAACTCTTACGATAATAACAACTCCAGTACTTATAAAAAGACGTGGAATTTATAGATGTTGACTAGAACCATGTTTAAAAAACTGTAAACATTTCTTGGACTCAGTGTAACAAACATCAGATACACTTACCAACACGGTTCTAGCTTGTAGTAATTAAAGGAAAACCCTTTTTGAATATCCTGTTTAAAACAACTACAAAATCATTGATAGAAGATTCACATCTTCAATGTATATTAAAACAATCTGGTGTTACTAACCTTTAAAAATGTACAACACTGTGAAGATATTAAGTACAAAGAAGAAACAATATACAAGTACCTTATGTTTCTGTCCTATCGTTTGTTCTTCTAGCACATAACATTTATCAGACATTATATGGACAAGCGTGGCACAGTTATTGGCGTCACGAATTGTGGTTTTAAAACCGCCATGGTTCATGACTTACTCCAAAAAGAATCACACTAACCATTACAGACAGTTTTTGTGTTATAAGTGCAAAAGTCAAATACCAATATTGAAATATTTTGTTAGAATAGTTCAAGAATTCTCTTTAGTTATTGTTCACTATCTACGTTTCTTCTACTGGGAATATTAGCGTAAATCATTTAGATAATTATACATAAATCTGTATTTACATTCCACACAAATGTTTTATAACATTTTTAACACAACGACACAAACCGTTTAAAATTAGTGTCGGTAATATTGATGTTACTACAGACCTAAAGAAACAGAATAATTTTAAAACCAATATATTCAGAGAAATGATTACAGTGAAACATCTTAAACACTGGGTTTGTGTTAATAAAAGCTCAGCGGTATAGACATATATTGAACATACGAACAAGTATCAATATAAACATTCCTTCCAAGAAAGGCTCTAGAGGATGTGGGTCTAGGGAACATCCTTTTAACAGATATATAGAAAACCCCGTATCCTCGACAACATAATACAGCTAAAAAGAGAAACATAATGTTTTGTGTCAGAAGTAAAATACGTCAGGTATTCGTTTGGATGCATAAAATGTGTAGTAATGTCATATAACTTGAGTGTAACCACAGTTACGTCAGTGTTCACCAAACATTAATGCAAAATAGCAAATATTCTACACATCTGAAATAAACTTATTCAATTGTAGTGAAGAAAACCGTAGAATATTCTATATATGAATATTATATTACATTTATTTTCAATATACGTATAAAATAAAAACTGCAACAAATGCAGTGAGAAAGATATTTCGTAAAATATTCTTTGTCTAATGGCCACAGTACAATAATTATGTACACACGTAAAAAATAAGAAAAAGTCCCTCAGTGGCTGAGCAGTATATCTGCAGGCTTACAACGCTAAAATCCAGGTTTCGATACCCTTGGTGGGCAGAGCACAGATAACCCTTTGTGAAGCTTTGTGCTGAATTAAAAAAAGAAAACACCAAGCCCATGTTTTCCATAAATGGTCTGCAAATAAGATATTTAAATATTTCCTGTGTCGCAGAAATAGTTCAAGCATCACTCACTAGGAAGTTCTGAGATTATACTGAATGGATGACAGGTGGCTGTGATGAAATTTTTTTACGCAACTCTCGTTCATTCTTCATCTCCTTGCATGAAAATATAACTATCCTAAGTTACAATATTTTATACAATATTATATTAATTGAATTTCGTTATATCCAAAACTATTTATATCCATTTCTAATTCCAAATTAAAGTTAGGTTTTGTAATTAAGCTTTGGCCTAGTGCGTTATTATTCCGTTAACACAAATCAATATAAAACTTTCTGTTCTACAGAGTCCTGTTTGTAGTTAAATTATAGGTTTCACTGTCTTTTGTGATTAAAACGATAAAGTATCTATGTACAATTAACCAAAATAGCAATGTTAGAATAATTATCACACAGCAAATAATTATTGAAACATGACTAACCCGGAATAAAGCTATATTTTTTCCAGTGTACTTTGAAACAATATACAGTGGCGGAGGAGAAGAAAAGTATGATAGTAATTTTGATCTTAAAATGTTCCAAGTTAAACTGAATTATTTGCATTTCTGTGGCTCTTCCTAGGCTTAAACTACCCAGAATTGCAATATACATATCTCAAGTAGTTTATTATTTATTTATTTAACCTTTCATTCCCATAACGTGAACACTGTGATCATTATACGTGCCCTATCTCTAACAGAAATAAAAATCATCCTTTAAATACCAGAAGAATAACATAACATAACAAACTTCTCTTTCGGCCACTGTCCGTGAATTTGAAAGTTCTCTACAAAAATGTAAAAAAAAGAAAAGACACGGACGTCAGCCAATCAAATAGCTATATACCTATACGTTCTCTGGGCAAATAAGATAAAGTCACAGGTAAAGTACTATCCAAAAGACTGTTACATTACTTGGAAACTAATAACATATTCTAGAATAATATTCTAGTTATTTAACAAATATAGACACGTTATGAACACACATTACATTCAGTTACACACGTGCAGTTTTCTCTATACGTGTTATTATGTATTGAATGTGTTCGTGTCTCGACATAAATAACAACATTGAAAACTAACGATATAAGTTCCGTTATATTAAAATATTTGGTTTTCAAGTTTAATACGTGAATACAATTTAATATACATATATTACTTACACTAATTTTAAATGGTTTGAATCACTGTGCTAAAAATATTACAATAAATTTGTGTGGAATTTAAATACATATTTATGTGTAATTATCTAAATGATTTTCCCCAATATTCCCAGTAGAAGGAACGTTGATAGTGAAAAACCCCTTCAGGGAATCCTTGAACTATTTTAACCAAACATTTCAATATTGTTATTTGACTTATAACCCAAAAACCTCCTGTAATGGTTAATGTGATTGTTTTTTGAGTAAAACATGAACCGTGGCGCTTTCAAAACAAATTCTTTAAGTCAATAACTGACCCACGCCTGTTTATATTATGTCTGATAAATGTTATATGTTAGAAAAACAAACGATAGGACAGAAATATACGGTACTTGTATATTGTTTCTTCTTTGTAGTTTTCATTTTCTGAGTTGACATTAATAAATGTTTTCTGATAACAACACAGAATATGAGATTTGAAATTTAATTCTTAGACTAATATGAAAAAACTTTCTTATTATTAAAGGTCCTAGATTAAATTTTATAGAAACACCAAATTCATGTAAGCATTCGCTGAAATAAGTAATCTCAAAGTAAGAAAATAATCAGTATTAAGTTGGTTTCGAACTCCGTGTATTATTAAACCTTTAATCACAGCGCCATCTAAAGGGGGAAAGTTTTAATGATTCTACAAATCAAACAGAAACAGAAGACAATATGCTCTCTGTAAATTCTATGGTTATTAAGCACATTTTTCTTAGAGTTTGTGTGGACAATAAAACTTATAGATAAACAATTTAATTATAATACAAATATTTTAAGTTCTTCAGAACACATTAGAATAAAGTAACAGTCGTAAACATTCACCAAAATTACTTTATTTCTTTGTAGTAAAATATGCACTTTAATATAATTAAACACAGATAAATAATAAAACGTGTTAAGAATATCTGTCTATCTTGTCTGTTTATCATGACGCATGACGTAAAATATAATTTCGCATAATATATTTATTGAACAATAATAAACTCCACAGGCCTTATTTTAATCTCGCTTGTCTTTAGTGTACTGTGTTTACTTTTCCACTCATTCCAGGTAACACCGGTTGTATCTACTTATCTTCTGTGTAATACAAACCGTTTTGGTTGGAATTGTGACAATTATTTTACTACCATCCGCCTTGGTAACTTTGAGCACAACTACCACTGTTTCTATCGTTGTCTTTATCTTTGGTACTGAACATCATGTTGTTGTGGGAAGAGAGAGAATTCCTAAAATAAAGTTCAAATAATAAATAAATCATACATAAACAACTAATGAAGGATGTTATATACTGAAATAGAGTTTCAATTCACCTTTGTCACCCTTGTATGTTTTCACATAGGTTTCATACATTTTGTATTGAATTATGTTGAATAATACAGGAATATTTATTTTCAAGTTTCATTTTGATAATTATAAAACTTAGTTATCTCAGTATTTATTAGTGATTTTCTTATTTATAGTTGATTCAGGGAAAAGGAAATTTTGGAAAACCTTTTGAAAATTTTTATAAATCAAGGGTGACGCGGGTGAGTTAAAACTTTGTTCTAGTATATAATATCCTTCATTAGTTGTTTAAGTATGATTTATTTATTATTTGAACATTATTTTAGGAAATTCTCCCTCTTCGCACAACAACATGGTGTTCAGTACCAAGGATAAAGACAATGATAAAAACAGCGGTAGTTTTGCTCAAAGTTACAAAGGCGAATGGTGGTTTCATAATTGTCACAATTCCAACCTGAACGGTTTGTATTACACAGAAGATAAGGTGGATTCAACCGGTATTACCTGGTATGCGTGGAAAAGTAAATAGAATACTCTAAAGACAAGCGAGATGAAAATAAGACCTGTGGAGTTTATTATTGGTCAATAAATACTAAATAAAATATAAATATATTTTGAAAAATTATATTTTGCGTCATACGTCATGATAGACAGATATTATTAACATGTTTTATTTTTTCTTTCTTTAATTATATTAAAAATGAACATTATACCATAAAAAATAAAGTAGTTTTGATGAATGTTTGCAAATTTAGTTATATTTTACATATTGTTTTCTCTTTTTGTTTAGTTTGTACAACGAGAAAAACTTTTCCTCTTTAGATGGCGCTGTGTTAAATGCTTAAAAAATCAGAAAGCACGATACCAACTTAATGCTGTCTGTTTTCAAACTTTCAGATAAATTATTTATGTAAAAGTTTTTATGATTTTGGTGTTTATATAAAGTATAATTTAGTATATCCAAAAATATTTTTTTAAAAAAAGCTTAAATTTGTTTTTCGCTAACATTAGGAAAGTTAAAATAAATTCGACGGTGCCTTATTGTTTCGGTCATACTTTGTGTTGTTACTTAGGAATACCAATTTATACGAACATTATACATCAAAATACAAGAATCTTATGTTTTTATCCTACACGATGGTCTTTTAACATGTAACATTTGTCATAGATATTCAGGATAAGCATGGCCAAGTTCTTACAGGGCAGTATTGTTGTTCTCTAATTGATTTTAAGTTTCCGAAAATGTTGAGAGTATATTAATTGTTATTTTAAAATCATCTTTTACACATAAATTCAAATTAAACATCTGTTTGGATGTTCGTCAAGAAACATATATGAATTGTAACGAAAGTTACATTTAAATACGTTTCTATTTTCACATGGATGTGGTATATAGTTTATCAACACAACGGTTCAAAAAATTTAAAATTAGCGTCAGTAGTGCTGATGTTACAATGTTTACAATCATGGATTATTTTACAAATGACGTTTCAATATACCAAAATACCAATAATGAGTACTAATACAGAATTAAAGAAAATATGAAAATGATTAAACTAATAACATCACCATCACTGTTTATTAAAACCCGTATTCAGTTTCCATGTACCACACAAGACATGATTTCTTTTATTTTCACAGAAGATGAATACTTTTAACAGCTATGTACATAAAGATTAGTTTATGTAAATATATGTTTATATTTAATTGGTTTAGTTAGATTATGTCACTGAAACAATGAAATTTTGAAAACATTTCTCATGGTATTCAAGAATTTGTCAAACAGAAACATTTACTCTCCGAAATAGCAATTTTTAGTTTGTGTTCTTATCTAATAATCAATGATAGACATTAACCTCATCCAAGAATAAATTAATTTATAGTCACATATTATGCATTGTATAATATAACAAGTGAACTTATAGACACTGAAGATGCCATGTTTATAACATGAAATTTTTACAAAATGTACAAAATATTTAATACTGGTAGAGATTCTGTAGAAAATAACATATTTTTCTGGACCTGAAACATTGTAGAGACAAAACACTTTTGTATCACATTTTGTAAGACCATAATAATGTTACAGTATTATCATTTTATTATAAATCGTTTACGAATATCAAGAAATATAATAATTTTAAAACCTATCGATTCAGAGTAATAATTCAACAACATTTTAACAGTCAGAAGTTAAATGTTTCAAGTTCTATACTTGTGATGATGAAAGCACAGCAGTACAGAAAATTTATTGTGTCATATAATGAACATTTGCACAAGTATCAAAATAAATTCTTTCCAAGAACGACTCTAGAGGATGTGGATCAAGAGTATATCCTCCTGACGGGTATTGAGGAACCCCCATGTCCTCGATAATACAATATAGGTAAACAGCTTGTGATGTCAGAAGAAAAATACGTCAGGTATTCGTTTGGATGTACAGTATTTATGGTAATGTTATATATGCTGACTGTAACCATATCGATTAATTCATAAAGTAAACTGTGTTACGTTAGTGGTTACCAAACATTAATGTAAAATATAAATCCTCTACAAGCATGAAAGAACCTTAACTAACGGAACTGAAGAAATTGACAGAATATTCCATATCTAAATGTTATATTAGTCTTATCTTCTGCACACCCAAAAAATAATAACTGCAGGAAATGCAGTTGGTAAGATGTTTCGTAAAATATTCTACACCTAATAGCTAAAAAAAATTAAAAACGACAGTAAAAAAAATGCATTCCACTTCTTCCATGAATGTTCTGAAAAAGAGATACATAAATAATTTCCTGAATAGCAGTAATAGTTAAAGTACTGCTCACTAGTGGTCGCTGTTCTCGGAATGCCTGAAATTATTGTGTTTTTAAGATCGCCGTATGTGATCAAATTATTTGACAGTTCTGGCTTGTCCCTCATCTTTTTACTTTATATATTACTGTGTCAAAAATTAGTTACATCCATTTCTAATTCAAATCTAAAGTTCTGACATTAGGTTTAGTTATTGAGCGAAGGCCTAGTGTGTTAGTACTCAGTTAACACTAATAATGGGTAAAACTTTCCGTTTTGCAGAGTCCCATTTTATAGTTAAATTATAGGTTGCACTGTGTTTTGTGATTAAAACAACAAACCATCTATATACAAGTAAACGGTAAACATTATTAGAATAATTATTACATAATAAATAACTATTGGAACATGACTAACCCCGAACAAACTACATATGTTATGGAATAGTATGATATCACATACAGCAGTAACTGAAAAGAAAATAATAATAGAGAAAACTGTAGCTGTAACAGAACGTGGATATCAGTCGATACTGAGCAATTTCAGTCTGATTTCTCTGCTATTCTGTACAACCTGAGTTCGCATTGAGTCAGTTCAATCCCTTGAACATGGGAGTGTTCTATTACTTGTCCCAAACGCAGTGTCTGGATGAAGGATAAAAGCCAGGGATTTTGGTGTTACTTTTGTACCCTAATTGTTGGCGACGCGTATTCAACTCTGTAAATATTTTAGACATTATGCCAGGTCATACTGAAGTAGGTTTGAGAAATCAGATGGTTGCCTACGACAACGCAGGTTTGAAACAAGGTGACACTGTAAGACGACTTGGTGTATCCGGGCAGACTGTCAACAGAGTTCTCATAAGAAGAGCTTCAGTCAGAAGTGTGAGTCCCAGCACATGTACGGGTCGTTCACGTGCCACTACAGCACGCGATGATCGTCGGATTCTCATCATTTTCGTCGAAACCGGACGATTTTTCTTCAGATCGAGTGCTTTTGAGTGATGTGCGCAACAACTGATTTGGATTTTACGCCAGACATTTAATTGACGGTTGGACGAAGATGGATACAATGGAAGACGGATGATCAAGAGACCTAAACTAACAGCTAGAAATCACAATAATAGGTTGCGTTGGGCTCTGTTATACCATAATCTGATGATCAATCCCTGGAATTATGTAGTTTTTGCTGACGAATCAAGATTTCTGTTCTACTCCACTGATGGACGGATACGAGATCAAAGGCTTCCTGGAAAACAGCTGAATGAAGAAAATGTTCAACCCAAGTAGGAAGCGAAGGTTCAGTGCATGTCTCGGGTGCATTCTGTTCTGCAGCTGTCAGCCAGTTGGTCATTATGGGTCAAAACGTCACTGGTGCTATGTATCAGGATATTCTGGATCGCTACGCAATGTCATTTGTTCAGGATATTTTCCAGGACAATTTCCGGCTGAAGCAGGACAATGCACCGGCTCATAATACGCGCAATATGTAAGATTTCTTATGACAACGGGGTGTGTTGGTTCTTGAGCAATACCACCTGTAAGCCCAGATACCAACCCGACAGAGCATCTCTAGGATTAACTTGGTCGTGCAGTCAGGAATAGGAACAATCCCTCTACAGCAGTTACGACAAGCACTGACTGGAGAGTGGAACAGAATTCCAAATCAAAGATAAGTTACGTTAGCTGAGAGTATACCACGCCACCTAGCGTAAATTATCGCATCACGTGGGGTCCATGCACATTATAAAGTTAAATTTTCTTATGTGAATGTAATTTTCGCACGTTTTCGACTTCCTTTCAAGGTCTTCCAGATCAACATGGAGCACCATTTTGTCCTGATTGGTCAAGGAGAAGATGATGGCATTGCCATCTTCTGGTTTTATGAAACTTGTCTGAATACGATAGGTTTAAAATCGAAAACAAAACTTATTGACACAATTTGAGTTTATCTTTCATAGATTATTTCATGATAATGTTATCATAACATAAAGATAATCTCAAAAGTAGATTCCTCTGTTTTATTAAACACTGTTATATATTTATTTTCGTGTACAAAGGATCAGGTTGAACACAGATACACATTCTGATATGTATATATATATCAAAACAACCTAGAAGGAAATGAATACCAGGTGAAAACACATCTTATGAGGTGTATATTTAAAGGTAAAAATAATGTATATTAATGAACGAGATCAGTGAAAATATGTAATAATAAAATTGGAACAAAAACTTTACTTGTTCCTAAAAAGTTTAAATAATTTTTCTTTTTAAACGTGGGTTCATTCTGAAAATTATTTTCTAATTCTTCTACATAACTGTATTTATAGAATAAAGAAGTTTTCTTCTCTGAAAATAACGGCTGAATTTTAAATAAATGTTTCCGAAAACAAGCAGTAACTTAGAATTAACTAAAGCTACACCACAAAACAAACCATAGTTTACCTACAGTTCACCCTCCTTCTGATGTCTCCATATCACAGTAAACAGAAATCGACTGGTTCAAAACCGTGGCTGAATCTTGTAGACTCCAATGGTTCGGTTTAGTTGTTGTTTAGAGATACTGGAACAGTCTTTTGGTAGAGGCGGCTTTTGTCCCTTTGTCTGTGTCACTTAAAAAGATTGTTGAAAGGATCGGTTTTGTTTGTCATTAACAGTTGGTGGAAATATTCATTCAAGTGTGTTTGTAGAAAACTCATCTAAAATATAACGGATAAAAACTTTAATGTGAAAACAGAAAAGTCGTTGAACATATTGTGTGAACAAGAGCAACATTATAACATTTAGGTTTAACATTCTAATGTAGCATATAGTTATATGTATATGTTACTTTAATAGATGTTCGAGTTTTGAGCAACGTAAAATATATTACCTTATAAAGTAGAAATCCTCTCTCTAGCCAGATGTACTAATTCCGTAACGGAGTTTACTATTCCTTTCAATGACCTAACAGTATTACACGCTGTGTGATGATGGACATCAGCCTGGGTCAACACGAATAAAGACAAAATACTGAATATCTTCACAGTGTTTCACATTGTTAAGTGGTTAGTAACACAAAATTGTTTTATTGTAGACTCAAGATGTGAATCTTCTATCAATGGTTCTTTCGTTGTGTCAAACAGGATATCCAAAAATGGTTTTCCTCAATACACTACAAGTTAGAACCGTGTTAGTAACTGTATCTGATGTTTCTCACACTGAGTCCAAGAAGTGTTTATAGTTTCTGAAACATGGTTCTAGTCAACAACTATAAATTCCACGTCTTTTCATAAACACTGGAGTTATTATCATCGTAGTAGTTGTTGTCTGTTTTTTTATAATTTTGATGTTATGATGCTATAGAACTTGATATAAAGTTATGATATTTCACTACAAAAATGAATTTTTAAACTAAAAACAACTTGTTTGTATATTTTTACCGATTATAATTTTCGTGCTTGTTAGTGAGTTTACCCTGGATTTACTTCTGTAAGTTTTGACTTGGTATCAACCGACCAGAATACAAATAAATACTAAAAACCAACGTTCAAGTAAGTTATACATTTCTACATAAATAAAACAAGAATTTCGAAAGGTTTATTTATAACCAATTTTAATACCGTACAGAAACGCGTTAACACTTAGAGACTATGATTTTGTTTTGACTTAAAATTTTTCTTGGTATATTTTAAAACTTTCTTTAGAAAAACTAATATTTGTAGGTTATTATTATTATGTTGTCTTGAATTAAACACAAAGCTACACAATGGGCTATCGTTACTCTGCTCACCACAGGTATTGAAACTCGATTTTTAGCGTTTGAAGGTCGCAGACATGACGCTGAGTCATTGGCAGGCTTTTTTTATGTTAGGCTTAGCTTAAAGGAGTCGATTGTCAAATAAAATGTGAAATAAATCACAGATGAAAAGATTCTCGTTTAAATAAGATACTTTTAAATATTACAGCGACATTTATGTGTCATTCTGGACTGTATTTTTATTTCAATTTTTAATGGTATATTTATTTCTATTGTCAATTAATTTAATTATTCAATATATGTTATTTTTTAAAACTCTGGTGGCAGCACATTATACTTTTTATTTTCTAACTTCTAAGAATTTGAAACAACAAAACGAAGACGGATAAAACAGTTAAAGATAACAATATTCATAATTGGCTATTGAACCTGAAATGTTAAAGTATACTTTGTGGTTACTTCTTTTGTTGTAGTTCTTATTTTAGTTATTTACTGTATGTTTCATTATTTCTGTTGAATATCTTTTGCTTCTATTAATTTTTAACACTTTAGTTTATGCAACAATAGATGGCAGTACATGTACAAAGTTCTTAGAATGTTAATAAATTAATTTTGGAAATTCATAACTTAAAAATTATGATAGATGGAACATTCATTTTATTTAACTACATGAAAAATTCATAAAGTTTTCTCTCCTTTCTGTTATTGCACTACAGTGAAATACGAACGACTCGAAAGATGGATTTGTAGAGATGGACTAACACAATGGTCCCACTTTCACTGACATCATTGTATCATTAAAATATTACGTATATTTTATACCTGCACATGATATCGTGGATCTCAGCTACCGAATAATCGATGTAATATTGAATGTGATATTGAACAACACATAAAGTATTATCAGGACAAACTTCACCCACGTGGTACTACACTAAAACAAGAAGACAGTCAGTCAAGTTCAATGTATCCGGAGTATTTTACCTGTAATGTTTTTGAAGTTATTAATTTTAAATATGGAGTCAGATAGTTTAAGGACACTAAGTACACTGTTATCCATTTCAGTTTTACTTTGAGTAATTTTTATACATATAACCGGATTGTAATGGTTCAACAGAATCATGCAAGTGTACTACTGTGGAACGTCTCTCTCAATATTACTGATACAGTGTATAGCCCAGGACTTAGTTTGATTGTAGGTAAAACCGACCACAGTGACGTGGAAGTTTAGGATTAGATAATTAACGTGTTAACAGATGTACATTATCAGCTGTAATTGTAGATAAAGGTCTGCAGGATGGTTGTGTTTGTTTTCAAAGAATATTTTTGTTTCTCTAGAATATTTTATATTAATGATTCTATAGTGGAAAATTATTGTGTACTTAAGACAGCAAGAAGGTTAAAATAACTTGTTCCAAAAACAGAATAAAAACATAATGAACTCATGAGAATTAATGTTTTCACAAGCAAATATTACAAGTTTAGTTTTGTGTTAGAACCTACAGTAGGTTTGAATAATAGTAGTAATTTACTTTTACATGTACTGATAGAATTGTGAAATAATGTCTATTCACCTTAAAATAATTACCAAACATGTAAATGATCTGCACAACATACAAGTAAAAGGCAGTTTTATTTTTCACAAAAATAAACAAATTGTTCTCCGTGTTGGTTTAGATATAGATAAGTTATTAGTGTTAATACAAGTGCAAGAAAGTTACAAAACCCTACACACACACACAGAAACTGTAAAGTATTGACGCTATAAATCAGGATTTCAGAAACCTTTCGAGTTGTTGAAACCTTCACAAACTGATAAAGTTATCATCGAAACCGAAATTAATATATTTTTTCAAATGCATGAAATAAAGCAAGTAATTAAATTTATTTTTACTTGGACTGAATATAAATAATGCTCTATTCATGTATTTCATACGCTTTATCAAGAAATATCTTTGTAACGTGGTATATACACATGTTATGTACAGCACTGAAACTAAACCCTAGGTTTTAACAATGTAAATCCACAAGTTTTTTTGACCCACTTATAAACTACTTTACATACTAATGTACTAGAATATTTTGTTTTAATATAAATATATTACAACAACATTTATTGTGATTTATTTTTCCACCAATGCTTGAAAACAATTATCACAAACAATAAACAAATATTGAATTTGTAGAATTTATTCAGAGTAGAGAAGCGTTTGAAATTATTTTTAGAAAGATATAAAAAAAAAACTGGAAATACTCCGACAAAACCTGATTTTAAAATATTCTGTAAATTCCTATGTATAGATTATTAAACATTTTAACACAGCGACATCTGAAGCGGAAAAGATTTATTTATTGTACAGAACACATTATATTAAAGTAAGAGTAAAAACATTGACCAAAATTACTTTATTTGTCGAAGGTAAAATATCCACAAAATCGTAATTATTTACACACAGAGAAAAAATAAATTATGTCAAGAGTACCTGTATCTTGTCCGGATATCACGATGTATGACGTAAAGTACAATTTCGTATAATATATTTATATTTTGTTTGGTATTTATTTACCAATAATAAACTCCACAGGTCTTATTTTCATCTCGCTTTATTTTAGTGTACTGTGTTTACTTTTCCACTCATGCCAGGTAATACCGGTTGTATCTACTTTATCTTCTGTGTAATACAAACCGTTTAGTTTGGAATTGTGACAATTATTGTACCACCATCCGCCTTTGTAGGTTTGAGCACAACTATCGCTGTTTTTATCGTTGTCTTTATCCTTGGTACTGAACATCATGTTGTTGTGGTGAGCGAGTGAATTTCCTAAAATAATGTTGAAACGATTAATAAATAAAACATAAATAACAAATGAAGAATGTTATATGCTAAAGTAAAGTCTCAACTCACCCGCGTCACCCTTGTATGTTATGTATTTCATTTTATAGAGTTCTCTTTCACTTCGTACCAAGAACTCATCATACTCTGCATATCTTCGACTTCCTTTAAAGTCTTCCAGATCAACACGGAGCACCATATTGTCCTGATTGGTCAAGGAGAATATAATGTCATTGCCTGGAACAGAAGCAGTATATAACAAATAAATGTTTTATTACACAGTATATAATTAATTATATGAAAAATCCTAAATAACATGAAAAGAAATAAGTAGTTAATCACTGTTAGATAAATATATAAATTTTACCTAACCAAAACTCCTGGGTTAAATTTCCAAAACCATTTTTGTATTCTACCCACGATCTGTAAAAATTTTCAAATGGTTTTCCAAAATCTCCTCTTCTTTGGATCAACTACAAATAAGAAAATCAATAATAAATACTGAGATAACTAAGTTTTATAATTATCAAAAAGAAACTTGAAAATATATATTTCTGTATTATTCAACATTATTCTGTTTTCATGAAATTTGTCTGAAAACAAAAAAGTTTAAATCTAAAACAAAACTTGTTCATATGATCTGAGTTCATGTTTCACAGATGATCTTAGGATTGTATTGTCATAACATCGAACTAAACTTCAGAGAAGATTTCTCTGTGTTATTAAACAGTACTATATGTTTATCATCATGTAGAAAGTGTCAGGTTGAACACAGACACACATTTTTATTAATATATATAAACAAACTAAAACAATTGATTACCAAGTAGAAAGATAACTTGCATATTTATTTATATTTTTTGTAAAGTGTGGGCTCGGTTTTGAAACTTAGTTTCCAATTCTTCTACATAACTGAGTTTATTCAACAAAGTAGTTTTGTTTCTATGAAAATACTAGGTATCTCTTAATTAAATATATGACGAAAACATCCACTAACTGACAATAAACTAAAGCAACACCACGAAACAAAGTTTAGTTCACATACCGTCCACCCTCCTTCTGATGTATCCATATCACGGAATACAAAAATCGACTGGTTCAAAAATCGTGGCTGAATACTGTAGACACCACTGGTTCGGTTTAGTTGCTGTTTACAGATACTGGCACAGTCTTCTGGTAGAGGCGGCTTTTGTTACGTCGTCTGTGTTACACAAAGAGATTGTTGAAAGGATCGGTTTTGTTTGTCATTAACAATCGGTGGAAATGTTTGTTGAAGTGTGGTTGTAGAAAACACATCTAAAGAGTAACGGATAAAAACTTTAATGTGGAAACAGAAAAGTAGTTGATCATCAAATGTTACCAACAATATTATTGTAACATTTATGTTTAACATTCTAACTTAACATGTAGTTACATTTAAATGTTTCTTCAATCGAATTTAAGTTTTCCATAAACTAAAATACTTCAAGTAAAATATATTACCTTCTAATGTGGAAATCTTCTCTTTAGCCAGATCTACTAATTTTTAACGGAGTCCACTATTCCTTTCAGTGACTTAACAGTATTACAAGCTGTGTGATGATGGACATCAGCCTGAGTCAACGCGAAGAAAGTCAAAATACTTGATATCTTCACAGTGTTGTACATTGTTAAATGGTTGATAACACAGAACTGTTTTCTTACAGTCTGAAGATGTGAATTTTCCATCAGTGGTTTTATAGTTGCATTAAACAGGATATCCAAAAAGGGTTTTCCCAAGATTACTGCAAGTTAAAACCGTTTTAGTAACTGTATCTGATGTTTGTCACACCGAGTCGAAGAAATGTTTATAGTTTTCTAAATATGGCTCTAGTCAACATCTGAATTTTCCGCTTCTTTTTATAAACATTCGAGTTATTATAACCGTAACAGTTGTTGTCTGTGGTTAATAATTTTAATGTTAATGTTAAACATGAATTTTGAAACATACTTATAGTCTTAAAGCATTCATTTTTACAAGAACAGATCGAAAACTTAAATAAAGAGACATCTAAGATCCCTGTATTTTAGTTAAAATCACAAACACTGTTCAACAAAGTTTTTCAAACAGAAAATATCTTGTTAAATAAAATATCTTATTTTTATTAATTTAAATTTAAAGCCCAAATGAAAGAAGTATTAAATTAAAATTATATTTTCAAACTTTAACGATATAATTACTGTAATACAATATAAATTACACAAAACACACTACAGACATTAGTGTGTTAAAGGCTTATTCACATACTTAGTTCGGAATAACCTTTATCATGTAATTTCGGTGGTTCAAATGAGAGATTGAAGGCTTTTGGTGTTAGATGTAGAGTTTAGTTACAAGAATATAGAAGACTTTATGAAAATGTGTAACTTGTTGAGTGTAACGTACAAACATGGTATCTGTATATCTACATGAGGTATAATCTAATTATGAGACTAATCTTTGATTAATGAATGGTTAATATATCATTTGCATGTACATATTAATTACATATAAGTCACACTTCCGTTTCCATAGTGCCATGCTATCTGCTGATGTTAGTGTGATTAGTAAGAGAACGTTATGAACGTCTGTTACTGTATTGTGACTGGGGAACTTGTTTCGAATTTCGCGCAAAGCTACACAAGAACTACCTGCGCTAGTCGTCCATAATTTAGCTGGGTGAGACTAGAGGTAAGACAACAAGACATCACCGTCCACCGCCAAATGGTGGGTTACTCTTTTACAAGCAAACAGTTGGTTTGACCATCACATTATAACGTCCTTCAGATGAAAGGGCGAGCATAGGTGGTGTCACGTTTATTCGAACCCGGGACTCTCGAACTAAAAGTCAAGTACCTAAACTCACCTGGTTATGCCGGGCCGCAATTTGGATGTCATGGTGATTGATGTGAAATTATTACGATCGTCGTTGTACCTGTTGTTAGTTTTTATTGGTTTCAGTTTGACTGATGTGAGTCATTATTGGTGACAATGCGATTTCTGAGAAATCAATATGATTGTACGTGTGACTGAACTGAGACTATTTATTATTGGTGTCAGTTGGGCAGAAATGGTATTAATAAAATATACCCTTGAAAGAAACCCTATCAAAGTGATAATTGAGAAACACCATGAGAAAATAATGAATATCAGTGGTACAGTTCTAAAGTGTGTCACTGAAATTATGTACAACAGAACACAGTAATGAAATACTGCAACTGAATACCATAGCCAACCAGTAAAATAACAGATATCAATAATATACCTGAAGGTAATTGTTATGTATATGTGTAAATATTTTGTTAACGACAACATGTCGTGTTGTGTTTGAATTTTCATTTCTATTATTCATTTTTCCATATTGATATTATTGTTTCGAAGTTTAAACTAATATTTTGTGATTTATTTAGGGTAACATTTAGAATTTTCTTGAATTAAGTTGACCAATCATATGTTTGTAAATGAATGCTGGTGACTTCGTGTCTAGACGTGTAGTCTCGTGGAAGAACGGACACGCGCGGATTGCTCTAGAGTTGTATGGAAATTGCAAGATTGTTCTAGAAATAGGCCTACCGGTATCAAAGACGGTAACGAGAGATAGATTCAGTAATCAGTTTTTATTCGAAAAAAGAAGATAGATTCAGTCATTAGTTTTTTTCGAAGGAAAAGAGTGAGATTCAGACATCAGTTTGATTTCAAAAGAAGAGAGTTAGTTATTTGAGAAAGATTAAGTGTTTGCTGTGAATATTCAACTTGGATTTGTGATTGAAGTTAGATCTACGGAAGCTGTGATTTTATTTCGTCAATCTCTACGATACATCTGAATTACTGCTTGTGCTGAGAGACGGCGAATTTATTGAACTGTTAACTGTTTCGGAATTTCTTCGTGGGACCAAATTCACACCCTAGACTGGAATTTGAGACTTTCATTTTAGATCAATATATTAGATACAGGCCAGTCCCGTTTTGTATTGTGATTAATTTTGAAGTTTGAAACTAATATTATTTTGTTTTGTAATTAATTTAGAATGTAATACCACTCATACCAGTATTCATGTATTAAACATGAAAACCAAACATTTTAATGTAACGTTACGTGGAAGGATGTTGTTATGTATATGTGTAAATATTTTGTAAACGACAACATGTCGTATTGTGTTTGAATTTTCATTTGTATTATTCATTTTTCCATATTGATATTATTGTTTCGAAGTTTAAACTAAAATATGTTATTTATTTAGGGTAACGTTTTAGAACTTTCTCGAATTAAGTAGACCAATCACATGTTTGTAAATGAGTGCTGGTGACTTCCTGTCTAGAAGTGTAGTCTCGTGCAAGAACAAATATGCGTGGATAGCTCTGGAGTTGTATGGAAATTGCGAGATTGTTCGAGAAATAGGCCTATCGGTATAAAAAAGACGGTGACGTGACAGCTAGAATCATCAGTCATCAGTTTTATTCGAGGGAGAGAGATTCAGTCATTAGTTTTATTCGAAGACAAAGAGTGAGATTCAAACACCAGTTTCATTTCAAAAGAAGAAAGTTAGTTATTTGAGAAAGATTAAGTGTTTGCTGTGAATATTCAACTTGGATTTGTGATTGAAATTAGATCTATGGAAGCCGTGATTTTATTACGTCAATCTCTACGATACATCTGAATTACTGCTTGAGCTGAGAGACGGCGATTTCATTGAACTGTGAACTGCTACTAATTCTGTAACGGAGTCCACTATTCCTTTCAGTGACCCAACAGTATTACAAGCTTGTGATGATGGACATCAGCCTGGTCAACACGAAGAAAGTCAAAATTAGATATCTTCACAGTGTTGTACATTGTTAAATGGTTGATAACACAGAACTGTTTTCTTAAGCTGAAGATGTGAATTTTCCTCAGTGGTTTTATAGTTGCATTAAACAGGATATCAAAAAGGGTTTTCCTCAGATTACTGCAAGTTAAACCGTGTTAGTAACTGTATCTGATGTTTGTCACAGAGTCCAAGAAATGTTTATAGTTTTCTAAATATGGCTCTAGTCAACATCTGAATTTTCCGCTTCTTTTTATAAACATCGAGTTATTATTACCGTAACAGTTGTTGTCTGTGGTTAATAATTTTAATGTTAATGTTAAACGATGTTACATTTTAAACATACTTATAGACCTAAAGATTCATTTTTACAAGAAAGATCGAAAACTTAAATAGAGACATCTAGATCTCCGATTTTAGTTAAAAATCAAAACACTGTTCAACATTTTTCTAAACAGAAAATATCTTGTTAAATAAAATATCTTGATTTTTATTCAATTTAAATTTAAAGCCCAAATGAAAGAAGTATTAAAAAAATTATATTTTAACTTTAACGTATAATTACTGTAATACAATATAATTACACAATAAGACATTAGTGTTTAAAGGGTTTTCCATACTTGTTCAGAATAACCTTTATCATTAATTTCGTTCATGAGAGATTGAAGGCTTTTGTGTTAGATGTAAGTTTAGTTACCAAGAAATAACTTTATGAAATGTGTAACGTTAGTTAACGTACAAACATGTATTGTATATCTACATGAAGTAGTTACTGTATAATCTAATTATAGATAATTCTTTATTAATAATGGTTATATATCATTTGCATGTACATATTAATTACATATAAGTCACACTTCCGTTTCCATAGTGCCATGCCATCTGCTGATGTTAGTGTGATTAGTAAGAGAACGTTACTGTATTGTGACTGGGGAACTTGTTTCGAATTTCGCGCAAAGCTACACAAGAACTACCTGCGCTAGTCGTCCATAATTTAGCTGGGTGAGACTAGAGGTAAGACAACAAGACATCACCGTCCACCGCCAAATGGTGGGTTACTGTTTTACAAGCAAACAGTTGGTTTGACCATCACGTTATAACGTCCTTCAGATGAAAGGGCGAGCATGTGTGCTGTCACGTTTATTCGAACCCGCGACTCTCGGACTAAAAGTCAAGTACCTAAACTCACCTGGTTATTCCGGGCCGCAATTTTGATGTCATGGTGATTGATGTGAAATTATTACGATCGTCGTTGTAACTGTTGTTAGTTTTTATTGGTTTCAGTGTGACTGATGTGAGTCATTATTGGTGACAATGCGATTTCTGAGAGATCAATATGATTGTACGTGTGACTGAGCCGAGACTATTTATTATTGATGTCAGTTGGGCAAAAATTGTATTAATAAAATATACCCTTCAAAGAAACCCTATTAAAGTGAAAATTGAGAAACACCATAAGAAAGTAATGTATATCAGTGGTACAGTTCTAAAGTGTGTCATTGAAATTATGTACAACAAAACACAGTAATGAAATACTGTAATTGAATACCACAGCCAACCAGTAAAATAACAGATATAAATAATATACCTGAAACTAATAGATATTGTATAACATAGTAAGTGATAATAATTAACTGGATGTCATTAAATAAACTAGCTCTAGTGTTATATCTGATAAACAAACAACTTTAATAATGTTATACTTTTATTTGTTACATTAATTTAGAATGTAATACCACTAATACCTGTATTCATGTATAAAATATGAAAACCAAATATTTTAATGTAACGTTACGTGGAAGGATGTTCGTTAGTTTTCAGTGTCGTTATTTATCTTCAGACACTAACACTTTCAACAGACAATTTGTAGAGGACAAAAGTATAGAGAAAACTTCAGTTGTAACAATACGTGACATGTGTTCCTTATCTTTTCTACATTTGTTCATTGTTATGTAAATTTCGTGTAAATATTTTGTAAACGAAACATGTCGTGTTGTGTTTAAATTTTCATTTCTATTATTTATTTTCCATATTTATATTATTGTTTCAAAGTTTAAACTAATAAAATATGTGTTATTCATTTAGGTAACATTTAGAATTTTCTGAATTAAGTAGACCAATCAAATGTATGTAAGTGAAGTGTTGCGTGACTCCAGTGTCTAGACGTTTAGTCTCGTGCAAGAACGGACATGCGCGGATTGCTTGGAGATTGTATGAATTGCGGTTTTTCGAGGAGTCTAGGCCTACAATATATAAAAAGACAGACGATAGATAGTTCGAGGAAGAAAAGAAAAAAGAGAGTCAGACATTAATTTTATTTCAACTTGGATTTTTGACTGAAGTTAGATCTACGGAAGCTGTGATTTTATTTCGTCAATCTCTACGATTCTTTCGAATTACTGCTTGTGCTGAAGGTCGATACGTCCGGGCATATCGGAAAAATTGAAGGCGACAAATTTGTGACGTTCATCGGAGGCATCGTGAAAAGAGCTTCGTCGAATTTATTGAATTGTTTCTGAACTTTTTCATTTAAACTTCGGAATTTCTTCGTGGGACCAAATTCACACCCTAGACTGGAATTTGAGACTTTCATTTTAGATCATTATATTAGATACAGGCCAGTACGATTTTGTTTTGTGATTAATTTTGAAGTTTGAAACTAGTATTATTTTTTTTTGTAAATAAATTCGAATGTTGTAACTTAATAACTGTCACTGTTGTTATATAATTTATGTTATATCTGTTATATTTGTTAATAGTTTAGTGTAATAAATTACAAGCTGTTATCTGTGTTTTTCTGTTTCGTTTAGTCTACGAAAAACATAAAACATAAAAAAAACGAAACAGAAAATTGGGGGCCGTCCGGGATATCGAACAAAAAATTCAACTTTATTCTAAAATAAGATTTATATTCTATACCGATTGACAGCTTGTATATTCAAAATGGCATTCCAACTTGAAGATTTTATAAACAAATTTAATCAAAATTCATCTTTCGAATTGATCAGTGAATAAAAAAATCTGAATTGCTTGATGTTGGTAAACATTTTAATTTGGAAGTGAAGCAAGCAATGAAGAAAGCAGATATGAAACGAATTATTGTTGAAAATTTGGTCAGCCAAAAAGTTTTACCTCAAAAAGTTGCACAACAATTGCCCGCCGCTCATTTTGACCCAGATTTTGAATTAAAAAGAATGGAAATGGAAATTAAATTTCGTTTAGAACAAGAAAACAAACGCCTTGATGCCGAAAATCAAATAGAATGCATTAAAGCTGATAAGGAAATCAGTATGAGAAAGGCACAGGCAGAAGAAAAGGTTGTCCAAATGCAGTTGGATAATTTTGATGCTTCCAAACAAATTCGTTTAGTGCCTCGACTCAATGAGAAAGCTGTAGATAAATATTTTGAGCAATTTGAAAAATTGGCCCTTAAGCTAAAATGGCCCACCGAATATTGGACAGTATTACTCCAGAGTGTTCTCAAAGGTAAAGCTCAGGAAGTATTTTCTAAACTCACGGCCGAGCAAAGTTGTGATTACGAGAACGTCAAAAAATGCATTTTGAATGCTTATGAATTGGTGCCAGAGGCATACAGACAAAAATTTCGTGGTTACAAAAAGTTTGACAGCCAAACTTATGTCGAATTTGCTCGTAAAAAAGAAACTCTGTTCGACAGGTGGTGTGATTCCAAAGGAATCAAAGATGATTATACAAAACTCAGAGAACTCATGTAAGTTGAAGAGTTTAAAAGATGTATTCCCGTAGAGCTGAAAACTTATATTGATGAGCAAAAAGCTTCAAAATTCATGATGCTGCTGTCTTGGCAGACGAGTAGGCTTTGACTCACAAAGATTTCTCATACAAAAGCAAAACAAATCACATAGCAAAGAAACCCAATGACTCATTCAAACGTTATGCAAATGTCGACAAAGACAAAAAAGAGCAAACTTCTAATTCTCAAACAAAGACTTCATCTTATTCTCAAAGCTCGTCATCTACCAAAAACGTGTCATTCTCATCCAAAACATGTGCTTATTGTAAGAAAGCTGGCCATCTGATTTCAAAGTACTATAAGATCAAAAACAAGCCATCACCCCATAGTTTCATTTCGCCCTCGTTGGATACATCATTGGTTCCCAATGATTTTAACCCTGTCCAGTCCATTGTGGATTCTAAGCCCAGTATTCTTGATGAACCTGAAGATCTTGTTGAGGACAAATTTAAGCCTTTCATGACTGAAGGTTTTGTTTCTTTTGTTGGCGATTCACATCTACAACCAATTAAAATCCTACGGGATACTGAAGCTTTTGAGAGTTTGATTTTGGAAAGTGTACTTCCGTTTTCTGAAAAGTCATCCTTTGGGGCCAATGTGCTCATTTCTGGTGTAGAAGGTGGCGTCGTTTCTATCCCTCTTCATAGATTGAATTTGCATTCGGACTAAGTTTCAGACCCAGTGACTGTGGGTATTAAAGCTTCATTGCCTGTTGAAGGTGTGTCTATGCTTTTGGGGAATGATTTTGCTGGTAGTAAGGTGGTACCAGAGGTTCGTGTTGTTGAAGCACCTGTTGTTACTTCTAGTATAGAGCAACTCGTTGAAGAATTTCCTGATGTTTTCCCGCCTGTGCTGTTACTCGTTCTCAAACACGTTCTCAGGAGTCCAAAGAGGATTTCTCTTTATCTGATACATTCATGTCTCACATCGATGAGATTTCTGACTCAACGTTTAGTTCAACTGATGACTCCAAGTCATTTGTCAACTCTCTTCATCGTAACAAACTTGTTGAGGAACAGGACAATGATCCTGAAACTCGTTCTCTTCTACAACTGGCCGTTGATGAAAATGAAATAGCAACTGTCCCTATTTGATAATACAAGAAGTCAGGTGTGTTAATGAGAAAATACAGACCTCCTGACGCTGCTGCTGATGAAGAGTGGAATATTATTCACCAAATCGTCATTCCAAAATGCTATCGGAATGATATTCTTAGTCTTGCTCATGATCGTATGTTGTCGGGACATTTAGGTGTAAGAAAAATCTCAGATCGTATCCAACAACATTTCTATTGGCCAAAGATGCGCCAAGATGTTGTTGACTATTGTAAGACATGCCATTCTTGCCAAATGACTGGAAAACCAAATCAGGGGATTCCAAAAGCACCACTGCAGCCTATTCCTGCCTTTGAAGAACCATTCTCAAGGATCATTATCGACTGTGTTGGCCCAATCCCAAAAAGCAAAGCAGGAAACGAATACCTATTGACAATCATGTGTGCTTCTACACGTTTTTCTGAGGCTATCCCTTTGAGGAAAATCACTGCTCCCAACATTGTCAAGGTTCTTGTCAAATTCTTTACCATGTTCGGGATTCCAAAAGTTGTACAATCAGATCAAAACTCAAATTTTCTGTCCAAGCTATTTCAACAAGCCATGCATGAACAGCACATCCATCAAGTTTCATCCAGTGCCTTACCATCCTGAATCACAAGGTATCCTTGAATGTTTCCACGAAATTACTGCCACGAACACTCAAAGAACTGGGATGAGGGTGTTCCCTTGTCATTGTTTGCAGTTCGTGAGGGTATTAAAGAATCCACTAGATTTAACCCTTTTGAGTTGGGTTAAAAAAACGTCAACATGTCGTGTTGTGTTTAAATTTTCATTTCTATTATTTATATTTCCATATTTATATTATTGTTTCAAAGTTTAAACTAATAAAATATGTTGTTATTCATTTAGGGTAACATTTAGAATTTTCAAGAATTAAGTAGACCAATCAAATGTATGTAAATGAAGTGTTGGCGGCCCAGTGTCTAGACGTTTAGTCTCGTGCAAGAACGGACATGCGCGGATTGCTGTGGAGATCTGTAGAAGTTTCGCGGTTTTTCCAGGAGTCTAGGCCTACAATATATAAACAGACGAAGATGCGAGGAAGAAAAGAAAAAAGAGAGTCAGACATTAGTTTTATTTGAAAAGAAGAGAGTCAGTCATTTCGTTTAAGAAAGAATAAGTGTTTGCTGTGATTATTCAACTTGGATTTGTGACTGAAGTTAGATCTACGGAAGCTGTGATTTTATTTCGTCAATCTCTACGATTCTTTCGAATTACTGGTTGTGCTGAAGGTCGACACGTCCGGGCAGGTCGGAAAAATTGAAGGCGACAAATTTGTGACGTTCATCGGAGGCATCGTGAAAAGAGCTTCGTCGAATTTATTGAGCTGTGAATTGTTTCTGAACTTCTTCCTTTAAGCTTCGGAATTTCTTCGTGGGACCAAATTCACACCCTAGACTGGAATTTGAAACTTTCATTTTAGATCATTATATTAGATACAGGCCAGTACCATTTTGTATTGTGATTAATTTTGAAGATTGAAACTAATACTATTTTGTTTTTTAATTAACTTTGAAGGTTTAAACTTAATATCTGTCATTGTTATTATTTATTTTATGTTATATCTGTTAATAGTTTAGTGTAATAAATTATACAAGCTGTTATCTATGTCTTTCTGTTGCGTTTCGTCTACGAAAAACATAAAACATAAAAAAACGTAACATCATTAATCATTTTATAAATCCACAATTGTAATACAGTCTGGATAGACATCTGTCGGTACGGTGTAATTTCAGTCTGTTTTTTTCCACCAACAATATACTACAAGCGATAAGGCCTGGCATGGCCGAGTGCGTTAAGGCGTGCACTCGTAATCCGAGGGTCGTGGGTTCGCGCCCGCGTCGCGCTAAACATGCTCACCCTCCCAGCCTTGGGGGTGTATAATGTAACGGTCAATCCCACTATTCGTTGATAAAAGAGTAGCCCAATAGTTGGCGGTGGGTGGTGATGACTAGCTGCCTTCCCTCTAGTCTTACACTGCTAAATTAGGGACGGCTAGCACGGATAGCCCTCGAGTAGCTTTGTGCGAAATTCGAAAAAAAACAAAAACAAAACTACAAGCGACAGTTGTTAATATCAACATAAAACTGACAGAATGTATAATAAAGTTCCTCTAGTTACTTTTATTATGTTGTCGTCTGTGTTACGGTAGATCTCACTAGTTATACCTTAAATCCCGTCATCTGGTTACTTTGTGGTAATTACATGTAGTTATTATAGTTGTTTTATATCATAGTTACCACGGCAATACTTCAATGTTTCTGTTATGGTTATACTGGTGTATTGTTAGTCCAGTGACAAAAAATTAAATGTTTTTGTGAAATAAAAGTATAATTTTAATAACAAGTGAAACATTAAGAAAAGTTTGAAACTTGTATTATGACGGTGTTACAGATAATTATTGTATGTATATTACTGTGTTAAAATTTGTTTAAATCTTTCATAAATTCTCTGTGTAATATGACTCTGAACCTCAAAGTTACATTTAATATAAACAACGGTTTTTAATTGCTTCAAAAACATAACAGATAGAATATTCCGGATTCATTAAACTGGAATGAATGTCTTCTTATTTTAGTGTCGTACCACGTGGGTGAAGTTTGTCACTAGAAGATTGTCTTGATAATACTCTACGTATTGTTCAATATCACATCCCTTATCACATCGATTATTCTGGGGCTGAGATTCACGACATCACGTACAGGTGTCAAATATATGTAATATTTGACAACGTCACTCAAGAAAAACTCTGACAGGATGACGTCAGTGAAAGTGGGACCATTATGTCAGTCCATGTCTACAAATTAATCTTTCTAGTCGTTCGTATTTCACTGTAGTGCAACAACAGAAAGGAGAGAAAACTTCATGAGTTATTCATGTAATTAAATAAAATAAATGTTCCATCTTGTTAAGTTAAGAATTTCTAAAACATCCTAAGAACTTTTTAGATGTACTGCCATCTATTGTTGCTGAAATTGTCTAAAAAATTAATAGTTGTGAAAGATATTCGACAGAAATAATGAAACATACACTAAATAGCTAAAATAAGAACGACAGCGAAAGAAGTAACCACAAAGTGTACTTTAACATTTTAGGTTAAAAAGCCAATTATGGATATTGTTATCTTCATCTGGTTTTTCTATCTTAGTTTTATTGTTTCAAAATCTTAGAAGTTATAAAATAAAGAGTATAATGTGCTGCAACCAGAGTTTAAAAAAAAACATATGTTGAAGAATTAAATTAATGAAGAAGATGAAAAAATATACCATTAATAGTTGAAATAAAAATGTAGTCCAGAATGACACACAAATATCGCTGTAACATTCAATTAAAAGTATCTTATTTTAACGTGAATTTTTTGACCTGTAATTTATTTCACATTTTATTTGACAATCGATACCTTTAACCCTAACATAAAAACATAACAATAGATGTGGGTCTAGGGTACATCCTTTTAACAGAAATAGGGAAAAACCCCGTATCCTCGACAATATAATACAGCTTAAAAGAGAAACATAATGTTTTATGTCAGAAGAAAATACTTCAGGTATTCGTTTGGATTTATAAAATTTATAGTAATATCATATAACTTAAGTGTAACCATAGTTACGTTAGTGTTTACCAAACATTAATGAAAATAGAAATTTTTCTTCACACCTGAAATACACTTATCCAATTGCAGTGAAGAAAACCGTGGAATATTCTTTTTATGAATATTATATTACACTTATCTTCAATATACGTATAAAATAAAAACTGCAACAAATGCAGTGAGAAAGATATTTCGTAAAATATTCTTTGTCTAATGGCCACAGTACAATAATTATGTACACACGTAAAAAAACAAGAAAAAGTCCCTCAGTGGCTGAGCAGTATATCTGCAGACTTACAACGCTAAAATCCAGGTTTCGATACCCTTGGTGGGCAGAGCACAGATAACCCTTTGTGAAGCTTTGTGCTGAATTAAAAAATGAAACAACAAGCCCACGTCTTCCATAAATGGTCTGCAAATAAGATATTTAAAATATTTCCTGTGTCGCATAAATAGTTCAAGCATCACTCACTAGGAAGTTCTGAGATTATATTGTATGGATGACAGGTTGCTGTGATGAAATGTTTTTACGCAACTCTCGTTCATTCTTCATCTCCTTGCATGAAAATATAACCATCCTAAGTTACAATATTTTATGTTATATTATATAAATTGAATTTCGTTATATCCAAAACTATTGATATCCATTTCTAATTCCAAATTAAAGTTAGGTTTTGTAATTAAGCTTTGGCCTAGTGCTTTAGTATTTAGTTAACACAAGTAAGTATAAACTTTTTGGGTTCGCTCTGATATTTCCAATTTCTAATTCTTCTACACAAGTGAGTTTATCTAACAAAGTAGTTTCTTCTTCTTTGAAAATAATGACTAACTTTTAATCAAATGTTTCAGGAAAACAACTATTTACTGAAAGTTAAGTAAAGCTACACATGAAACAAAGTTTCGTTCACCTATCATTCACCCTCCTCATGACGTCTCCATATCACAGTAAACAGAGATCGACTGGTTCAAAAATCGTGGCTGAATCTTGTAGACACCTCTTGTTTGGTTAAGTTTTTGTTTGTAAATCCTGGCACAGTCTTCTGGTAGAGGTGGATTTTGTCACACAAAGAAATTGCTGAAAAGATCGGTTTAGTTTGTCATTAACCATCCTTTAAACTGAATTTTTCTTAAGATATTTTACTCATTATTAAAATTATGCTTTCATACCTCAACAATATTTTAATTATTTGTAACTATACTAACAATACACTAGTATAACCACAACAGAAACACTGAAGTATTGTCATGCTAACTATAACTATCATATTGTGCGTGTAAAGTAACTGCACGTTCTTACCACAAAGTCCCCGGATGAAGGAATTTAAGGTATAACTAATGAGATCCACCGAAACACAGCCCCCCAAAAAAGTATTTAGGAGATCTTTATTTTACATTCTGCCAGTTTTGTGTTAATATTAACGACTGTTGTTGAAGAAACAGACTGAAATTGTGTGCCGACAGATGTCCATCAAGACTTTATCACCACAACTATGGATTTACAAAATAATTAATGAACAAATGTAGAAAGGTTATTGTTGGCTATGATATTTAGTTACAGTATTTCATTACTAAGTTGTGTCATACATAATATCAATGACATACTTTACTACAATACCACTAATATCCATTATTTTCTTATGGTGTTACCCGATTTTCACATCAATAGAGTTTATTTAAAGTGTGTGTTCTAATAACACAGTTTTGCTCAACTGATACCAATAATAAATAACCTCGGTTCACTCACACGTGCACCCATGTTGATCTCTCAGAAATCACGTTGACACCCATAATGTTTCACATCAGTCACACCCAAACCCACAAAAGCTAGCAACATTTACACCGACGCTCGTGTTAATTTCACAACAGTCACTATGACATCTCGAAATGCTTTATACAAGTTCAACAGGCATAATACAGCCATTTAGGTCACTGATGGTCATAAGAGCCTCGTACTGGTCACATTAACATTACCAATTAGCATAGCACTATGGAAACGAAATTGCGACGCTATATGTAATTAATATATACATGCAAAGAAATAGTAACCATTTATTAATTAAAGGTTAATTACTTAATTAGATTATACAGTAACTACTTCATGTAGATATACATATATTATGTTTGTACGTTAAACTTAAGTAGTTACATATTTTCATCAAGTTATTTGTCCTCTGGTAACTAAACCTTACATCTAGCAACATAAGCCCACTAGGACTAAATGTGAAAAGTTATTCTGGACGAAAAAAACCCTTTAAAACAAAAATGTCTATAACTTGTGTAATATATATTGTATTACAGTAATTATAACGTTAAAGTTAGAAAATATAATTTTGTTTCAATACTTCTTTCATTTGGTCTTTAAATTTAAAGTGATAAAAATCAGATAACTTATTTAACAAGATATTTTCTGTTTAAAAAATGTCTTGAACAGTGTTTATGATTTTTAATTAAAATACGGAGATCTTAGATGTCTCTATGTAAGTTTTCGTCTATTCTTGTAAAAATGAATACTTTAGGGTCTATAAGTATGTTTAAAATGTAACAAGTCTTTTTTATGTGACAAACATCACATACAGTTACTAACACGATTTTAATATACAGTAATCTGAGGAAAACCCTTTTTGGATATCTTGTTTAATGCAACTACAAAATCACTGACGGAAGATTCACATCTTCAGTCTCTAAAAAAACAGTTCTGTGTTATCAATCATTTAACAATGTACAACACTGTGAAGATATCAAGTATTTTGACTTTCTTCGTGTTGACCCAGGCTGATGTCCATCATCACACAGCTTGTAATACTGTTGGGTCACTGAAAGGAATAGTGGACTCCGTTACAGAATTAGTAGATCTGACAAGAGAGAGGATTTCTACTTTAGAAGGTAATATATTTTACTTGAAGTATTTTAGTTAACGTAAAACTTTAACATAGATTAAAGAAACATTTAAATATAATTATTTGTCAAATTTAAATTTTAAATTTGAATGCTTTTTTGTTAATGTGTGTATCACAAAATGTTAAGCTGTTTTCATATTTTCACATCAAATTTTTTTCCGATTTTATTTAGGTGTGTTTTCTACAACCACACTTGAACAAACATTTTTACCGATTGTTAATGACAATCAAAACAGATCTTTTGAACAAACTCTTTGTGTGACACAGACGACGGAACAAAAACCACCACTACGAGAAGACTGTGCCAGTATCTACAAACAAAAACTTAACCGAACCAGTGGTGTCTACAGGATTCAACCACGATTTTTGAGCCAGTCGATTTCTGTATACTGTGATATGGAGACATCAGGAGCAGGGTGGACGGTAGGTGAACGAAGCTTTAGTTAATTGTCAGTTGGTGGATGTTTTCGTGAAACATTTAATTAAACGTTTGACACTATTTACACTGAAGAAACAGCTGTTTTATTCTTTAATTTGTGTATAAGAATTGAAAAATAAGTTTTAAAAACAAATCCACGTAAAAAAGAAAAAAACAAACTTTTTAGTTTTTTTCATCACATTTCTTCACTGTTTATCAATAAATGTTAACTACCATCTTTAAATATGCAACTTTAACATGTGTTTTTACTTGGCAATTGCTTCTTTCTTGGTTTTTTTTATATATATCAGAATGTGTACCTGCGTTGAACGTTTCGTTTTCATATAGGTTTCATACATTTTGTATTGAATTATGTTGAATAATACAGGAATATTTATTTTCAAGTTTCATTTTGATAATTATCTCAGTATTTATTATTGATTTTCTTATTTATAGTTGATTCAAAGAAGAGGAGATTTTGGAAAATCATTTGAAAATTTTTATCAAAAATTGTTTTCAAAATTTAACCCAGGAGTTTTGGTTAGGTAAAACCTTATATATTTATCTAACAGTGATCAAGTACTTATTTCTTTTATGTTTTTTAGTATTATTTGTTATAATTAATTATTTATCATATAAACCATTTAATTATTATTTACCTATTCTGTTCCAGGCAATGACGTTATTTTCTCCTTGACCAATCAGGACAATGTGGTGCTTCGTGTTGATCTGGAAGACTTTGAAGGAAGTCGAAGATATGCAGAGCATGACGAGTTTTTGGTACGAAGTGAAAGAGAACTCTATAAAATGAGTTACAAAACGTACAAAGGTGACGCGGGTGAGTTAAAACTTTATTCTAGTATATAATATCTTTCATTAGTTGTTTAAGTCTGATTTATTTATTATTTGAACATTATTTTAGGAAATTCTCTCTCTTCCCACAACAACATGATGTTCAGTACCAAGGATAAAGACAACGACAAAAACAGCGGCAGTTTTGCTCAATGTTACAAAGGCGGATGGTGGTACAATAATTGTCACAATTTCAACCTAAACGGTTTGTATTACACAGAAGATAAGGTGGATTCAACCGGTATTACATGGTATGCGTGGAAAAGTAAACAGAATACTCTAAAGACAAGCGAGATGAAAATAAGACCTATGGAGTTTAATATTGGTCAATAAATACTAAAAAAAATATAAATATATTTTGAAAAATTATATTTTCCGTCATTCGTTATGACAGACAGATATTTTTAACATGTTTTATTTTTTCTTTCTTTAATTATATTAAAATTGAACATTTTACCACAAAAAATAAAGTAGTTTTGGTGAATGTTTGCAAATTTAGTTATATTTTACATATTGTTTTCTCTTTTTGTTTAGTTTGTACAATGAATAAAACTTTTCCTCTTTCGATGGCGCTGTGTTAAATGCATAAAAAAATCACGAAGCACGATACCAACTTAATACTGTCTGTTTCCAAGCTTTCAGATTAATTATTTATGTAAAAGTTTATATGATTTTGGTGTTTATATAAAGTGTAATTTAGTATATCGAAAAATAATTTTTTTAAAAAAGTTTAAATTTGTTTTTCGCTGACCTTAGGTAAAGTTAAAATTCGACGGTTTCCAATTGTTTAAGTCATACTTTGTGTTATACTTAGGAATACCAATTTATACGAACTTTATACATCAAAATACAAGAATCTTATGTTTTTATCCTACACGATGGTCTTTTAACATCTAACATTTATCATAGATATTCAGGATAAGCATGGCCAAGTTGTTACAGGGCCGTATTGTTGTTCTCTAATTTATTTAAAGTTTCCAAAAATGTTTAGAGTATATTAATTGTTATTTTAAAATCATCTATTATACATGAATTCAAATTATACGTCTGTTTGGAAGTTCGTCAAGAAACTTATATGAATTGTAACGAAAGTTACATTTAAATACCTCTCTGTTTTCACATGTATGTGGTATAAAGTTTATCAACACAACGGTTCAAAAAATTTAAAATTAGCGTCTGTAGTGCTGATGTTACAATGTTTACAATCATGGATTATTTTACAAATGACGTTTCAATATACCAAAATTACCAATATTGAATACTAATACAGAATTAAAGAAAATATGAAAATGATTAAACTGATGACATCACCATCACTGTTTATTAAAACCCGTATTCAGTTTCCATGTACCACATAAGACATGATTTCTTTTATTTTCACAGAAGATGAATACTCTTAACAGCTATGTACATAAAGATTAGTCTATGTAAATATATGTTTATATTTAATTGGTTTAGTTAGATTATGTCACTGAAACAATGAAATTTTGAAAACTTTTCTCATGTTATTCAGAAACATTTACTTTCCGAAATAGCAATTTTTAGTTTGTGTTCTTATCTAATAATCAATGATAGACATTAACCTTATCCGAGAATAAATTAATTTATAGTCACATATTATGCCTTGTATAATATAACAAGTGAACTTATAGACAATGAAGATGCCATGTTAAAACGTGAAATTTTACAAAATGTACAAAATATTTAATACTGGTAGAGATTCTGTAGAAAATAACATTTTTTTTTCTGGACCTGAAACATTGTAGAGCCAAAACAATTTTGTGAGACCATAATAATGTTACAGTATTATCATTTTATTATAAATCGTTTACCAATATCAAGAAATAAAATAATTTTAAAACCTATCTATTAAGGGTAATAATTCAACAACATTTTAACAGTCAGCAGTTAAATGTTTCAAGTTATGTACTTGTGATGATGAAAGCACAGCAGTATAGAAAATTTATTGTGTCATATAATGAACATTTGCACAAGTATCAAAATAAATTCTTTCCAAGAACGACTCTAGAGGATGTGGATGAAGAGTATATCCTCCTGACGGGTATTGAGGAACCCACATGTCCTCGATAATACAATATAGGTAAACAGGTAAACGTCAGGTATTCGTTTGGATGTACAGTATTTATGGTTATGTTATATATACTGACTGTAACCATATCGATTAATTCTTAAAGTAAACTGTGTTACGTTAGTGGTTACCAAACATTAATGTAAAATATAAATCCTCTACAAGCATGAAAGAACCTTAACTAACGGAACTGAAGAAATTGACAGAATATTCCATATCTGAATGTCATATTAGTCTTATCTACTACATACCCAAAAATAATAACTGCAGGAAATGCAGTTGGTAAGATGATTCGCAAAATATTCTACACCTAGTAGCTATAAATTTTAAAAAACGACAGTAAAAAAAATGCATTCCACTTCTTCCATGAATGTTCTGAAAAAGAGATATATAAATAATTTCCTGAATAACAGTAATAGTTAAAGTACTGCTCACTAGTGGTCGCTGTTCTCGGAAGGCCTGAAATTATTGTGTTTTTAAGATCGCCGTATGTGATCAAATTATTTGACAGTTCTGGCTTGTCCCTCATCTTTTTACTTTATATATTACTGTGTCAAAAATTAGTTACATCCATTTCTAATTCAAATCTAAAGTTCTGAAATTAGGTTTAGTTATTGAGCGAAGGCCTAGTGTGTTAGATTTTAGTTAACACTAATAAGGGGTAAAACTTTCCGTTTTGCAGAGTCCCATTTTATAGTTAAATTATAGGTTGCACTGTGTTTTGTGATTAAAACAACAAACCATCTATATACAAGTAAACGGTAAACATTATGAGAATAATTATTACATAACAAATAACTATTGGAACATGGTCTAACCCTGAACAAACTACATATGTTATGGAATAGTATGATATCACATACAGCAATAACTGAAAAGAAAATAATATTAGAGAAAACTGTAGCTGTAACAGCACGTGGACATCTGTCGGTACTGAGCAATTTCAGTCTGATTTCTCTGCTATTCTGTACAACCTGAGTTCGCATTGAGTCAGTTCAATCCCTTGAACATGGGAGTGTTCTATTACTTGTCCCAAACGCAGTGTCTGGATGAAGGATAAAAGCCAGGGATTTTGGTGTTACTTTTGTACCCTACCTGTTGGCGACGCGTCTTCAACTCTGTAAATATTTTAGTCATTATGCCAGGTCATACTGAAGTAGGTTTGAGAAATCAGATGGTTGCCTACGACAACGCTGGTTTGAAAAAAGGTGACACTGCAAGACGACTTGTTGTATCCGGGCAGACCGTCAACAGAGTTCTCACAAGAAGAGCTTCAGTCAGAAGTGTGAGTCCCAGCAGATGTACGGGTCGTTCACGTGCCACTACAGCACGCGATGATCGTCGGATTCTCATCATTTTCGTCGAAACCGGACGATTTTTTTTCAGATCGATTGCTTTTGAGTGATGTGCGCAACAACTGATTTGGATTTTACGTCAGACATTTAACTGACGGTTGGTGGAAGCTGGATACAGAGGAAGACGGATGATCAAGAGACCTAAACTAACAGCTAGAAATCACAATAATAGGTTGGAGTGGGCTCAGTGATACCATAATCTGATGATCAATCCCTGGAATGATGTAGTTTTTGCTGACGAATCAAGATTTCTGTTCTACTCCACTGATGGACGGATACGAGAACACAGGCTTCCTGGAAAACAGCTGAATGAAGAAAATGTTCAACCCAAGTAGGAAGCGAAGGTTCAGTCCATGTCTCGGGTGCATTCTGTTCTACAGCTGTCAGCCAGTTGGTCATTATGGGTCAAAACGTCACTGGTGCTGTGTATCAGGATATTCTGGATCGCTACGCAATGTCATTTGTTCAGGATATTTTCCAGGACAATTTCCGGCTGAAGCAGGACGATGCACCGGCTCATAATACGCGCAATATGTAAGATTTCTTATGACAACGGGGTGTGTTGGTTCTTGAGCAATACCACCTGTAAGCCCAGATACCAACCCGACAGAGCATCTCTAGGATAAACTTGGTCGTGCAGTCAGGAATAGGAACAATCCCTCTACAGCAGTTACGACAAGCACTGACTGGAGAGTGGAACAGAATTCCAAATCAAAGATAAGTTACGTTAGCTGAGAGTATATCACGCCACCTAGCGTAAATTATCGCATTACGTGGGGTCCATGCACATTATAGAGTTAAATTTTCTTATGTGAATGTAATTTTTGCACGTTTTCGACTTCCTTCAACGTCTTCCAGATCAACATGGAGCACCATATTGTCCTGATTGGTCAAGGAGAAGATGATGTCATTGCCTGGAACAGAAGCAGTATATAATAAATAAATATTGATAAGACAGTGTATAATTAAATATATTAAAAATACTAAATAACATGAAAGGAAATAAGAAGATGATCACTGTTAGATAAATATATAAAGTTTTACCTAACAAAAACTCCTGGGTTAAATTTCCAAAACCATTTTTGTATTCTACCCACGATCTGTAAAAATTTTCAAATAATTTTCCGAAATCTCCTCTTCTTTAAATCAACTAGAAATAAGAAAATCAGTATTAAATACTGAGATAACTAAGTTTTATAATTATCGAATAGAAACTTGAAAATATATATTTCTCTATTATTCAACATCATTCTGGTTTTATGAAACTTGTTTAAAAACGATAGGTTTAAAATCGAAAACAAAACTTATTGACACAATTTGAGTTTATCTTTCATAGATTATTTCATGATAATGTTATTATAACATCAAGATAATCTCAAAAGTAGATTCCTCTGTGCTATTAAACACTGTTATATATTTATTTTCGTGTACAAAGGATCAGGTTGAACACAGATACACATTGTGATATGTATATATATATATATACATATATATCAAAACAACCTAGAAGGAAATGAATACCAGATGAAAACACATCTTATAAGGTGTATATTTAAATGTAAAAAATAATATATATTAATGAACGAGATCAGTGAAAATATGTAATAATAAAACTGGAACAAAAACTTTACTTGTTCCTAAAAATTTTAAATAATTTTTCATTTTAAACGTGGGTTCATTCTGAAAATTATTTTCTAATTCTTCTACATAACTGTATTTATAGAATAAAGAAGTTTATCTTCTTTGAAAATAACGACTGAATTTTAAATAAATGTCTCCGAAAACAAGCAGTAACTTAGAATTAAGTAAAGCTACACCACAAAACAAACCATAGTTCACCTACCGTTCACCCTCCTTCTGATGTCTCCATATCACAGTAAACAGAAATCGACTGGTTCAAAACTGTGGTTGAATCTTGTAGACTCCAATGGTTCGGTTTAGTTGTTGTTTAGAGATACTGGAACAGTCTTCTGGTAGAGGCGGCTTTTGTCCCTTCGTCTGTGTCACTTAAAAAGATTGTTGAAAGGATCGGTTTTGTTTGTCAATAACAGTTGGTGGAAATATTCATTCAAGTGTGCTTGTAGAAAACTCATCTAAAATATAACGGATAAAAACTTTAATGTGAAAACAGAAAAGTAGTTGAACATATTGTGTGAACAAGAGCAACATTATAACATTTAGGTTTAACATTCTAATGTAGCATATAGTTATATGTAAATGTTACTTTAATAGATGTTCGATTTTTGTGCAACGTAAAATATATTACCTTCTAAAGTAGAAATCCTCTCTCTAGCCAGATCTACTAATTCTGTTACGGAGTCCACTATTCCTTTCAATGACCCAACAGTATTACACGCTGTGTGATGATGGACATCAGCCTGGGTCAACACGAATAAAGACAAAATACTTAATATCTTCACAGTGTTTCACATTGTTAAATGGTTAGTAACACAAAATTGTTTTATTGTAGACTCAAGATGTGAATCTTCTATCAATGGTTCTTTCGTTGTGTTAAACAGGATATCCAAAAATGGTTTTCCTCAAAACACTACAAGTTAGAACCGTGTTAGTAACTGTATCTGATGTTTGTCACACTGAGTCCAAGAAATGTTTATAGTTTTTGAAACATGGTTCTAGTCAACAACTAAAATTCCACGTCTTTTCATAAACACTGGAGTTATTACTATCGTAATAGTTGTTGTCTGTTTTTTATAATTTTGATGTTATGATGCGATAGAACTTGATATAAAGTTATGATATTTCTTTACAAAAAATGAATTTTTAAACTAAAAACAACTTGTTTGTATATTTTTACCGATTATAATTTTCATGCTTGTTAATGAGTTTACCCTGGTTTTACTTCTGTAAGTTTTCACTTGGTATCAACCGACCAGAATACAAATAAGTACTAAAAACCAATGCTCAAGTAAGTTATACATTACTACATTAATAGAACAAGAATTTAGATTTTATTTTATTAGGTTTATTTGTAAACAATTTTAATACCGTACAGAAACGCGTTCAGACTATGATTTTGTTTTGACTTAAAATTTTTCTTCGTATATTTTAAAACTTTCTTTAGAAAAACTAATATTTGTAGGTTATTATTATTATGTTGTCTTGAATTAAACACAAAGCTACACAATGGGCTATCGGTACTCTGCTCACCACAGGTATTGAAACTCGATTTTTAGCGTTTGTAGGTCGCAGACATGCCGCTGAGTCATTGGGAGGCTGTTTTTATGTTAGGCTTAGCTTAAAGGAGTGGATTGTCAAATAAAATGTGAAATAAATCACAGATGAAAAGATTCTCGTTTAAATAAGATACTTTTAAATATTACAGCGACATTTATGTGTCATTCTGGACTGTATTTTTATTTCAATTATTAATGGTATATTTCTTTCTATTGTCAATTAATTTAATTATTCAATATATGTTATTTTTTAAAACTCTGGTGGCAGCACATTATACTTTTTATTTTCTAACTTCTAAGAATTTGAAACAACAAAACGAAGACGGATAAAACAGTTAAAGATAACAATATTCATAATTGGCTATTGAACCTGAAATGTTAAAGTATACTTTGTGGTTACTTCTTTCGTTGTAGTTCTTATTTTAGCTATTTACTGTATGTTTCATTATTTCTGTTGAATATCTTTTGCTTCTATTAATTTTTAACACTTTAGTTTATGCAACAATAGATGGCAGTACATGTACAAAGTTCTTAGAATGTTAATAAATTAATTTTGGAAATTCATAACTTAAAAATTATGATAGATGGAACATTCATTTTATTTAACTACATGAAGAATTCATAAAGTTTTCTCTCCTTTCTGTTATTACACTACAGTGAAATAGGAGCAACTCAAAAAACGGATTTGTAGAGATGGACTAACACAATGGTCCCACTTTCACTGACATCATTGTATCATTAAAATATTACGTGTATTTGATACCTGCACATGATATCGTGGATCTCAGCTACCGAATAATCGATGTAATATTGAATGTGATATTGAACAACACATAAAGTATTATCAGGACAAACTTCACCCACGTGGTACTACACTAAAACAAGAAGACAGTCAGTCAAGTTCAATGTATCCGGAGTATTTTATCTGTAATGTTTTAGAAGTTATTAATTTTAAATATGGAGTCAGATAGTTTAAGGACACTAAGTACACTGTTATCCATTTCAGTTTTACTTTGAGTAATTTTTATACATATAACCGGATTGTAATGGCTCAACAGAATCATGAAAGTTTACTACTGTGGAACGTCTCTCTCAGTATTACTGATACAGTGTATGGCCCAGGACTTAGTTTGATTGTAGGTAAAACCGACCACAGTGACGTGGAAGTTTAGGATTAGATAATTAACGTGTTAACAGATGTACATTATCAGCTGTAATTGTAGATAGAGGTCTGCAGGATGGTTGTGTTTGTTTTCAAAGAATATTTTTGTTTGTCTAGAATATTTTATATTGATGATTCTATAGTGGAAAATTATGGTGTACTTAAGACAGCAAGAAGGTTAAAATAACTTGTTTCAAAAACAGAATAAAAACATAATGAACTCATGAGAATTAATGTTTTCACAAGCAAATATTAGAAGGTTAGTTTTGTGTTAGAACCTACAGTAGGTTTGAATAATAGTAGTAATTTACTTTTACACGTACTGATAGAATTCTGAAATAATGTCTTTTCACCTTAAAATAATTTCCAAACATGTAAATGATCTGCACAACATACAAGTAAAAGGCAGTTTTATTTTTCACAAAAATAAACAAATTGTTCTCCGTGTTGGTTTAGATATAGATAAGTTATGAGTTTTAATACAAGTGCAAGAAATTATAAAACCCTACACCCACACACAAACTGTAAAGTATTGACGCTATGAATCAGGATTTGAGAAACCTTCACAAATGGATAAAGTTGTCATCCAAACCGAAATTAATATATTTTTTTCAAATGCATGAAATAAAGCAAGTAATTAAATTTATTTTTACTTGGGCTGAATGTAAATTGTGCTCTCCTTATGTATTTCATACGCTTTATCAAGAAATATATTTGAAACGTGGTATATACACATTTATTTGTACAGCACTGAAAAAAACCCTAGATTTTAACAATGTAAATCCACAAGTTTTTTTTAACCCACTTATAAACTACTCTACATACTAATGTACTAGAATATTTTGTTTTAATATAAATATATTACAACAACATTTATTGTGAAAATTTTTCCACCAATGCTTGAAAACAATTATCACAAACAATAAACAAATATTGAATTTGTAGAATTTATTCAGAGTAGAGAAGCGTTTGAAATTATTATTAGAAAGATATTAAAAACAAAACTGGAAATACTCCGACCTAACCTGATTTTAAAATATTCTGTAAATTCGTATGTATAGATTTACCTGGATTAAGGAATTGAAGTTGTTACAAATTTCGTCTATAAATTCTCTTTAGTGTAAACATAATAACCCTGTGTCAGAAACTGTTATGTTTCTACAGTTTATAGTGTTCTAAATCATGAAATGTTTTGAAGGATTCAGAAGTATTTTCCTGGACTTTCAAATTAACGGATAAGGTTATGATCTAGATATCTAAATACATCTTGTGCATTGCAAGTCTGAGTAGTTTAAACCTAGGAAAAGCCATATAAATGTAAATAATGTAGTTTAGTTTGGAAAATTTTAAAATTAAAATGACTATCATACTTTTCTTCTTGTCTGTTACTGCTGTATATGGTGCTATATTACACCAGAAGAAATATGTTTATTCGGGGTAGGTCATGTTTCGATAATTTTTTGTTGTGTAATAATTATTCTAACATTGTATTTTAGTTAATTGTACATAGATACTTTACTGTATCAATCACAAAGAACAGTGAAACCTATAATTTAATTAAAAAAAAGGACTCTGTGGAAAGGAAGGTTTTACTCTTATTCGTGAAACTGAGTAATAACACGCTAAGACTAAGCTTAATTACAAAACATAACGTTAGAACTTTAAATTAAGATTAGAAATAGTAATGAATAGTTTTGGATATAATAAAATGAAATTAAAATAATATCACATAAAATATTGTTAATTAGAGCTATATTTTCATATAAGTAGGTGGAGAATGAGCAAGGATTGCATCAAATAAATTGATCACACACTGTGATCATACATGCAGTATATATTCAATACTTCTCAGTGAGTGATGCTTGAACTATTTTTGACATAGAAAATACTTTAAATATCTTATTTCCATACGATCTATAAAAGAAGTTTAGTTGTTCTTGTTGTCGTTTCGAATTAAGTACAAAGCAACACAAAGAGTTATCTGTGTTCTGCCCAGCACGAGTATCGAAACCAGGATTTTAGCGTTGTAAGTCTGAAGATATACCGCCGAGCCACTCGGGAGCAAGAAGTGGTCTACGTTTTGTTATTTTTTACGTGTGTACATAATTATTGTACTGTGGCCATAAGACAAAGAATATTTTACGAAATATCTTTCTCCCTGCATTTGTTTCAGTTTTTATTTTATACGTATGTTCAAGATGAGTGTAATATGATATTCAGATATAGAATATTCTTCGATTTTCTTCAGTACTATTGGTTAAAGTTATTTCACGTGTATAAAATATTTACTATTTTACATTAATGTTTGGTAACCACTGACGTAACTCAGTTTATTTCATGAGTAATTCATATGGTTACAGTCTGGATATATAACATTACCGTATATTTTATACATCCAAAAGCGTACTGACATATTTTTCCTATCAAACGACACGCTGGGTTTTTATTTTCACCTGTATTATATTACCAAAAATATGAGGTTCCTCTAGATCCGTGAGCAGGATGTACCTTTGACCCACATCCTCCAGAGCCGTTCTTGGAAGAAATGTTTATATTCATACTTGTACATATGTTAACTATGTGACATAATAAAGTTTCTATGTCGCTGTGCCATCATAAAAACAAATCCAGAAGTTAAGACATTTTACGGTAATCAATTCTCTGAATAGATTGATTTTAAAATTATTCTACTTTTTTCAGGTTGGTTGTGTGACCAACATCACCGACATTGGTTTCCAACGATTTGAATCGTTGTGTGAAAAAAATTTATAATACATTTGTGTGGAATTTAAAAACTCTTTTATATGTAATTACCTCAATTATTCACGCCAGCTTTATTCAATATTCCGTTGATAGGTTAGAAAGATTAAAGTTGGTCAACACCGCCTACCGGCAATTCTTGAACTACTCTAAAAATATTTCAATACTGGTATTTGACCATTACACTTATAACACAAATACGGCCTGAAATCGGAAGTGTCATTGTTTTCTTAGTAATACATGAAGCATGCACTTTCAGAATCACAATTCGTCACACATCTATGGAAAATGTTATTCGTTAAAAGAACATTCTATTGGACAGAAACATAAGATACTTGTATACTGTTTGTTTTTTGTAGTTTTTATTTCTAAGTTAACATTAATACTTGTTACTGATAACAACACAAAATATGAGATTTGAAATTTTGTATCGCAATATTGTTGATTTAGGTAAAGATGTAATGTTTTTGTTATTGAGAGCCCGATATTATATTTTATACAAGCACCAAAATCAAGTAACTAATGACACAAATGATTAAACTGGTAGCTAGGAAACAGTCAGTATTTAGTTGATTTCGAGCTTTTTGTTTGTTTGTTTTTTAAATTTCACGCAAAGCTACATGTGGGCTTTTTGCGCTAGCCACCCATAATTTAGCAGTGTAAGTCCAGAGGAAAGGCAGCTTGTCATCACCACCCACCGCCAACTCTTGGGCTACTCTTTTACGAACGAATAGTGGGATGAACCGTCACATTATAACGTCCCCATGACTGAAAGGGCGATCAAGATTCAAACCTGCGACCCTCAGATTATCAGTTGAACGCCTTAATTCATCTGGCTATATCAAGCCGGTTTCGATCTTTTTGATATTATTAAACATTTTAACACAGCGACATCTGAAGCGGAAAAGATTTATTTACTGTACAGAACACATTATATTAAAGTAAGAGTAGAAAACATTGACCAAAATTACTTTATTTGTTTAAGGTAAAATATCCACTTTATAGTAATTATTTACACACAGCGAAAAAATAAAACATGTCAAGAGTACCTGTATCTTGTCCGGCTATCACGATGTATGACGTAAAGTACAATTTCGTATAATATATTTGTATTTTGTTTCGTATTTATTTACCAATAATAAACTCCACAGGTCTTATTTTCATCTCGCTACTTTTTAGTGTACTGTGTTTACTTTTCCACTCATACCAGGTAATACCGGTTGTATCTACTTTATTTTCTGTGTAATACAAACCGTTTAAGTTAGTACTGTGACAACTATTGTACCACCATCCGCCTTTGTAGGTTTGAGCACAACTATCGCTTTTTTTATCGTTGTCTTTATCCTTGGTACTGAACATCATGTTGTTGTGGTTAGCGAGTGAATTTCCTAAAATAATGTTGAAATGATTAATAAATAAAACATAAACAACAAATGAAGAATGTTATATGCTAAAGTAAAGTCTCAACTCACCCGCGTCACCCTTGTACGTTTTGAAACTCATTTTATAGAGTTCTCTTTCACCTCGTACCAAGAACTCGTCACACTCTGCATATCTTCGACTTCCTTTAAAGTCTTCCAGATCAACACGGAGCACCATACTGCCCTGATTGGTCATGGAGAAGATGATGTCATTGCCTGGAGCAGAAGCAGTATATAACAAATAAATGTTTTATAAGATAGTATATAATTAATTATATCAAAAATCCTAAATAACATGAAAAGAAATAAGTAGTTAATCACTGTTAGATAAATTTGTAAAATTTACCTAACCAAAACTCCTGGGTTAAATTTCCAAAACCATTTTTGTATTCTACCCACGATCTGTAAAAATTTTCAAATGGTTTTCCAAAATCTCCTCTTCTTTGGATCAACTACAAATAAGAAAATCAATAATAAATACTGAGATAACTAAGTTTTATAATTATCAAAAAGAAACTTGAAAATATATATTTCTGTATTATTCAACATGATTCGGTTTTCATGAAATTTGTATGAAAACAAAAAAATTTAAATCTAAAACAAAACTTGTTCATATGATCTGAATTCATGTTTCACAGATGATCTTAGGATTGTATTGTCATAACATCGAACTAAACTTCAGAGAAGATTTCTCTGTGTTATTAAACAGTACTATATGTTTATCATTATGTAGAAAGTGTCAGGTTGAACACAGACACACATTTTTATTAATATATATAAACAAATTAAAACAATTGATTACCAAGTAGAAAGATAACTTGTATTTTTATTTATATTTTTTGTAAAGAGTGGGCTCGGTTTTGAAACTTAGTTTCCATTTCTTCTACATAACTGAGTTTATTCAACAAAGTAGTTTTGTTTCTATGAAAATATTAGGTATGTCTTAATTAAATATATGACGAAAACATCCACTAACTGACAATAAACTAAAGCAACACCACGAAACAAAGTTTAGATCACCTACCGTCCACCCTCCTCCTGATGTCTCCATATCACAGAATACAGAAATCGACTGGTTCAAAAATCGTGGCTGAATACTGTAGACACCACTGGTTCGGTTTAGTTGCTGTTTATAGATACTGGCACAGTCTTCTGGTAGAGGCGGCTTTTGTTCCGTCGTCTGTGTTACACAAAGAGATTGTTGAAAGGATCTGTTTTGTTTGTCATTAACAATCGGTGGAAATGTTTGTTGAAGTGTGGTTGCAGAAAAGACATCTAAAGAGTAACGGATAAAAACTTTAATGTGTAAAAAGAAAAGTAGTTGATCATCCAGTGTTACCAACAATATTATTGTAACATTTATGTTTAACATTCTAACTTAACATGTAGTTACATTTAAATGTTCCTTTAATCGAATTAAAGTTTTTCATAAACTAAAATACTTCAAGTGAAATATATTACCTTCTAATGTGGAAATCCTCTCTCTAGCCAGATCTACTAATTCTGTAACGGAGTCCACTATTCCTTTCAGTGACCCAACAGTATTACAAGCTGTGTGTTGATGGAAATCAGCCTGAGTCAACGCGAAGAAAGTCAAAATACTTAATATCTTCACAGTGTTGTACATTATTAAATCGTTGATAACACAGAACTGTATTCTTACAGTCTGAAGATGTGAATTTTCCATCAGTGGTTTTATAGTTGCATTAAACAGGATATCGAAAAAGGGTTTTCCCAAGATTATTGCAAGTTAAAACCGTTTTAGTAACTGTATCTGTTGTTTGTCACACCGAGTCCAAGAAATGGTTATAGTTTTCTATATATGGCTCAAGTCAATATCTGAATTTTCCGCTTCTTTTTATAACACTCGAGCTATTATTACCGTAACAGTTGTTGTCTGTGGTTAATAATTTTAATTTTAATGTTAGACATGAATTTTGAAACATACTTATAGACCTTAAAGCATTCATTTTTACAAGAACAGATCGAAAACTTAAATAAAGAGACATCTAAGACCCCCGTATTTTAGCTAAAATCACAAACACTGTTTAACAAAGTTTTTCAAACAGAAAATATCTTGTTAAATAAAATATCTTATTTTTATTAATTTAAATTTAAAGCCCAAATGAAAGAAGTATTAAATTAAAATTATATTTTCACACTTTAACGATATAATTACTGTAATACAATATAAATTACACACAAAACACTACAGACATTAGTGTGTTAAAGGCTTATTCACATACTTAGTTCAGAATAACCTTTATCATGTAATTCCGGTGGTTCAAATGAGAGATTGAAGGCTTTTGGTGTCAGATGTAGAGTTTAGTTACAATAATATAGAAAACTTTATGAAAATGTGTAACTTGTTAAGTGTAACGTACAAACATGGTATCTGTCTAGTTTCTAGTCGTTCGTATTTCACTGTAGTGCAACAAGAGAGAGGAGAGAAAAGTTCATGAAATGTTTATGCAGTTAAATAAAATTAATGTTCCATCTTGTTAAGTTAAGAATTTCTAAAACATCCTAAGAACTTTTTACATGTACTGCCATCTATTGTTGCTGAAATTAAAGTCTTAAAAATTAATGGTTGTGAAAGATATTCGAGAGAAATGATGAAACATACAGTAAATAGCTAAAATAAGAACGACAGCGAAAGAAGTAACCACAAAGTGTACTTTAACATTTAAGGCTGAATAGCCAATTATGGATATTGTTATTTCTTCAACTGGTTTTTCTATCTTAGTTTTATTGTTTCAAATCCTGAGAAGTTATGAAATAAAGAGTATAATGTGCTGCCACCAGAGTTTAAAAAAATAAGATATATTGAAGAATTAAATTAATTGAGAAGATAAAAAAATATACCATTAAAAGTTGAAGTAAAAATGTAGTCCAGAATGACACACAAATATCGCTGTAACATTTAATTAAAAGTATCTTATTTTATCGTGATATTTTTGAACTGTAATTTATTTCACATTTTATTTGACAATTGATACCTTTAAGCTAACCCTAACATAAAAACAACCTCCCAATGACTCAACGGCTTCTCGTGGTGGGCAGGCAGAGCGCCGAAAGCCCATTGTTTGGCTTTGTGTTTGATTTGAAACAACATAAGAATAATAACCTACAAATATTAGTTTTTCTAAAGAAAGTTTTAAGATATACCAAGAAAAATTTTAAGTCAAAACAAAATCATAGTTTTTAAGTCTGAACGCGTTTTTGTACGGTATTAAAATTGGTTACAAATAAACGTGTCAAAGTTCTTGTTCTATTTATATAGAAATGTATAACTTACTTGAACGTTGGTTTTTATTATTTATTTGTATTCTGGTCGGTATATACCAACTGAAAACTTACAACAGTAAAACCAGGGTAAACTCACTTACAAGCACGAAAATTATAATCGTTAAAAATACACAAAGAAGTTGTTTTTAATGGAAAAATTCATTTTTTGTAGTGATATATCATAACTTTATATGAGGTTCTATAGCATTATGACATCAAAATTATAAAAACAGACAAAAACTCTTACGATAATAATAACTCCAGTGTTTATAAAAAGACGTGGAATTTAAAAATGTTGACTAGAACCATGTTTAAAAAATTGTAAACATTTCTTGGACTCAGTGTAACGAACATCAGATACACTTATCAACACGGTTCTAAGTTGTAGTAATTTGAGGAAAACCCTTTTTGAATATCTTGTTTAAAACAACTACAAAACCATTGATAGAAGATTCACATCTTCAATGTATATTAAAACAATTTTGTGTTACTAACCTTTAAAACTGTACAACATTGTGAAGATATTAAGTACAAAGAAGAAACAACATACAAGTACCTTATGTTTCTGTCGAACAAATATCAATATAAATATTCCTTCCAAGAACGGCTTTAGAGGATGTGGGTCTAGGGTACATTTTTTTAACAGATATAGAGAAAACCCCGTATCCTCGACAACATAATACAGCTAAAATGAGAAACATAATGTTTTATGTCAGAAGTAAAATACGTCAGGTATTCGTTTGGATTTATAAATTTATAGTAATATCATATGACTTGACTGTAACCATAGTTACGTTAGTGTTCACCAAACATTAATGAAAATAGACATTTTTCTACACACCTGAAATAAACTTATCCAATTGCAGTGAAGAAAACCGTGGAATATTCTATATATGAAAATTATATTACATTTATCTTCAATATTCTGTATAAAATAAAAACTGCAACAAATGCAGTAAGAAAGATATTTCGTAAAATATTCTTTGTCTAATGGCCACAGTACAATAATTATGTACACACGTAAAAAATAAGAAAAAGTCCCTCAGTGGCTGAGCAGTATATCTGCAGACTTACATCGGTAAAGTCCAGGTTTCGATACCCTTGGTGGGCAGAGCACAGATAACCCTTTGTGAAGCTTTGTGCTGAATTAAAAAAAGAAAACCACAAGCCCACGTCTTCCATAAATGGTCTGCAAATAAGATATTTAAATATTTTCTGTGTCGCAGAAATAGTTCAAGCATCACTCACTAGGAAGTTCTGAGATTATACTGTATGGATGACATGTGGCTGTGATGAAATTTTTTTACGCAACTCTCGTTCATTCTTCATCTCCTTGCATGAAAATATAACTATCCTATGTTACAATATTTTATGTTATATTATATTAATTGAATTTCGTTATATCCAAAACTATTTATATCCATTTCTAATTCCAAATTAAAGTAAGGTTTTGTAATTAAGCTTTGGCCTAGAGCGTTATTATTCAGTTAACAAAAATAAATCTAAAACTTTATGTTCTACAGAGTCCTGTTTGTAGTTAAATTATAGGTTTCACTGTCTTTTGTGATTAAAACGATAAAGTATCTATGTACAATTAACCAAAATAGCAATGTTAGAATAATTATCACACAGCAAATAATCATTGAAACATGACTAACCCGGAATAAAGCTATATTTTTTCCAGTGTACTTTGAAACAATATACAGTGGCGGAGAAGAAGAAAAATATGATAGTAGTTTTGATCTTAAAATGTTCCAAGTTAAACTGAATTATTTACATTTCTGTGGCTCTTCCTAGGCCTAAACTACTCAGAATTGCAATATTCATATATTACTTACTAATTTTAAACGGTTTTAATCGCAGTGCTGAAAATATTACAATATATTTGTGTGGAATTTAAATACATATTTATGTGTAATTATCTAAATGATTTTCCCCAATATTCCCAGTAGAAGGAACGTTGATAGTGAGAAACCCCTACAGGGAATCCTTGAACTATTTTAACCAAACATTTCAATATTGGTATTTGACTTATAACCCAAAAACCTCCTGTAATGGTTAATGTGATTATTTTTTGAGTTAAACATGAACCATGGCGCTTTCAAAACCACAATTCTTTACGTCAATAACTGACCCACGCCTGTTTATATTATGTCTGATAAATGTTATATGTTAGAAAAACAAACGATAGGACAGAAATATAAGGTACTTGTATATTGTTTCTTCTTTGTAGTTTTCATTTTCTGAGTTGACATTAATAAATGTTTTCTGATAACAACACAGAATATGATATTTGAAATTTAATTCTTAGAGTAATATGAAAAACACTTTCTTATTATTAAAGGTCCTAAATTAAATTTTATAGAAACACCAAATTCATGTAAGCATTCGCTGAAATAAGTAATCTCAAAGTAAGAAAATAGTCAGTATTAAGTTGGTTTCGAACTCCGTGTATTATTAAACCTTTAATCACAGCGCCATATAAAGGGGGAAAGTTTTAATGATTCTACAAATCAAACAGAAACAGAAGACAATATGCTCTCTGTAAATTCTATGGTTATTAAGCACATTTTTCTTAAAGTTTGTGTGGACAATAAAACTTATAGATAAACAATTTAATTATAATACAAATATTTTAAGTTCTTCAGAACACATTAGAATAAAGTAACAGTCGTAAACATTCACCAAAATTTCTTAATTTCTTTGTGGTAAAATATGCATTTAAATATAATTAAACACAGATAAATAAAAAAACATGTTAAGAATATCTGTCTATCTTGTCTGTTTATCATGACGTATGACGTAAAATATAATTTCGCATAATATGTTAATATTTTACTTTTTATTTAATGAACAATAATAAACTCCACAGACCTTATTTTAATCTCGCTTGTCTTTAGTGTACTGTGATTACTTTTCCACTCATTCCAGGTAACACCGGTTGTATCTGCCTTATCTTCTGTGTAATACAAACCGTTTTGGTTGGAATTGTGACAATTATTTTCTTCCATCCGCCTTGGTAACTTTGAGCACAACTACCGCTGTTTCTATCGTTGTCTTTATCTTTGGTACTGAACATCATGTTGTTGTGGGAAGAGAGAGAATTTCCTGAAATAAAGTTCAAATAATAAATAAATCATACATAAACAACTAATGAAGGATGTTATATACTGAAATAGAGTTTCAATTCACCTTTGTCACCCTTGTACGTTTTGTAACTCATTTTGTAGAGTTCTCTTTCACTTCGTACCAAGAACTCGTCATGCTCTGCATATCTTTGACCAAAAACCAAAACCATTTTTGTATTCTACCCACGATCTGTAAAAATTTTCAGCTGATTTTTCCAAAATCTCCTCTTGTTTGGATCAAGTTTTATAATTAAAAAAATGAAACTTGAAAATATATATTTCTGTATTATTCAACATTATTCTGTTTTTTTTTTGTCGTGATTATATTTTCCGTCATGCGTCATGATAGACAGATATTTTTAACATGTTTTATTTTTTCTTTCTTTAATTATATTAAAAATGAACATTTTACCACAAAAAATAAAGTAGTTTTGGTGAATGTTTGCAAATTTAGTTATATTTTACATATTGTTTTCTCTTTTTGTTTAGTTTGTACAATGAATTAAACTTTTCCTCTTTAGATGGCGCTGTGTCAAATGCTTAAAAAAATCACAAAGCACGATACCAACTTAATACTGTCTGTTTTCAAACTTTCAGATAAATTATTTGTGTAAAAGTTAATATGATTTTGGTGTTTATATAAAGTATAATTTAGTATATCCAAAAATATTTTTTTTAAAAAAGCTTAAATTTGTTTTTCGCTGACCTTAGGAAAGTTAAAATAAATTCGACGGTGCCTTATTGTTTCGGTCATACTTTGTGTTGTTACTTAGGAATACCAATTTATACGAACTTTATACATCAAATACAAGAATCTTATGTTTTTATCCTACACGATGGTATTTTAACATGCAACATTTATCATAGATATTCAGGATAAGCATGGCCAAGTTCTTACAGGGCCGTATTGTTGTTCTCTAATTTATTTTAAGTTTCCGAAAATGTTGAGAGTATATTAATTGTTATTTTAAAATCATCTTTTACACATAAATTCAAATTATACGTCTGTTTGGAAGTTCGTCAAGAAACATATATGAATTGTAACGAAAGTTACATTTAAATACGTTTCTATTTTCACATGAATGTGGTATAAAGTTTATCAACACAACGGTTCAAAAAATTTAAAATTAGCGTCTGTAGTGCTGATGTTACAATGTTTACAATCATGGATTATTTTACAAATGACGTTTCAATATACCAAAATACCAATATTGAGTACTGATACAGAATTAAAGAAAATATGAAAATGATTAAACTAATAACATCACCATCACTGTTTATTAAAACCCGTATTCAGTTTCAATGTACCACACAAGACATGATTTCTTTTATTTTCACAGAAGATGAATACTTTTAACAGCTATGTACATAAAGTTTAGTTTATATAAATATATGTTAATATTTAATTGGTTTAGTTAGATTATGTCACTGAAACAATGAAATTTTGAAAACATTACTCATGGTATTCAGAAACATTTACTCTCCGAAATAGCAATTTTTAGTTTGTGTTCTTATCTAATAATCAATGATAGACATTAACCTCATCCGAGAATAAAATATATATTTCTGTATTATTCAACATTATTCTGGTTTTATGAAACTTGTCTGAAAACGATAGGTTTAAAATCGAAAACAAAACTTATTGACACAATTTGAGTTTATCTTTCTTACATTATTTCATGATAATGTTATCATAACATCAAGGTAATCTCAAAAGTAGATTCCTCTGTGTTATATATTTATTTTCGTGTACAAAGGATCAGGTTGAACACAGATACACATTGTGATATGTATATATATATATATAAATATATCAAAAAAACCTAGGAGGAAAAGAATACCAGGTGAAAACACATCTTATAAGGTGTATATTTAAATGTATATTAATGAACGAGATCAATGAAAATATGTAATAATAAAACTGGAACAAAAACTTTACTTGTTCCTAAAGAGTTTAAATAATTTTTCTTTTTAACGTGGGTTCATTATGAAAGTTATTTTCTAATTCTTCTACATACCAGTATTTATAGAATAAAGAAGTTTTTCTTCTCTGAAAATAACGGCTGAATTTTAAATAAATGTTTCCGAAAACAAGCAGTAACTTAGAATTAACTGAAGCTACACCACAAAACAAAGCATAGTTTATCTACCGTTCACCCTCCTTCTGATGTCTCCATATCACAGTAAACAGAAATCGACTGGTTTAAAACTGTGGCTTAATCTTGTAGACTCCAATGGTTCGGTTTAGTTGTTGTTTAGAGATACTGGAACAGTCTTCTGGTAGAGGCGGCTTTTGTCCCTTCGTCTGTGTCACTTAAAAAGATTGTTGAAAGGATCCGTTTTGTTTGTCATTAACAGTTGGTGGAATGGTGGAAATATTCATTCAAGTGTGCTTGTAGAAAACTCATCTAAACAATAACGGATAAAAACTTTAATGTGAAAACAGAAAAGTCGTTGAACATATTGTGTGAACAAGAGCAACATTATAACATTTAGGTTTAACATTCTAATGTAGCATATAGTTATATGTAAATGTTACTTTAACAGATATTCGAGTTTTGTGCAACGTAAAATATATTACCTTCTAAAGTAGAAATCCTCTCTCTAGCCAGATCTACTAATTATGTAACGGAGTCCACTATTCCTTTCAATGACCCAACAGTATTACACGCTGTGTGATGATGGACATCAGCCTGGGTCAACACGAATAAAGACAAAATACTTAATATCTTCACAGTGTTTCACATTGTTAAATGGTTAATAACACAAAATTTTTTTATTGTAGACGGAAGATGTGAATCTTCTATCAATGGTTCTTTCGTTGTGTTAACAGGATATCCAAAAATGATTTTCCTTAAAATACTAGAAGTTATAACCGTGTTAGTAAGTGTATCTAATGTTTCTCACACTGAGTCGAAGAAATGGGTATAGTTTTTGAAACATGGTTCTAGTCAACATCTATAAATTCCACGTCTTTTCATAAACACTGGAGTTATTACTATCGTAGTAGTTGTTGTCTATTTTCTTATAATTTTGATGTTATGATGCTATAGAACTTGATATAAAGTTATGATATTTCACAACAAAAAATGAATTTTTCCATTAAAAACAACTTGTTTCTATATTTTTACCGATTATAATTTTCGTGCTTGTTAGTGAGTTTACCCTGGTTTTACTTCTGTAAGTTTTCACTTGGTATCAACCGACCAGAACACAAATAAATACTAAAAAACAACGTTCAAGTAAGTTATACATTTCTACATAAATAGAACAAGAACTTCGACACGTTTATTTATAACCAATTTTAATACCGTAAAGAAACGTGTTCACACTTAGAGACTATGATTTTGTTTTGACTTAAAATTTTTCTTGGTATATTTTAAAACTTTCTTTAGAAAAACTAATATTTGTAGGTTATTATTATTATTTTGTCTTGAATTAAACACAAAGCTACACAATGGGCTATTGGTACTCTGCTCACCACAGGTATTCAAACTCGGTTTTTAGCGTTTGAAGGTCGCAGACATGCCGCTGAGTCATTGGAAGGCTGTTTTTATGTTAGGCTTAGCTTAAAGGAGTGGATTGTCAAATAAAATGTGAAATAAATCACAGATGAAAAGATTCTCGTTGAAATAAGATACTTTTAAATATTACAGCGACATTTATAAGTCATTCTGGATTGTATTTTTATTTCAATTATTAATGGTATATTTCTTTCTATTGTTAATTAATTTAATTATTCAATATATGTTATTTTTTAAAACTCTGGTGGCAGCACATTATACTTTTTATTTTCTAACTTCTAAGAATTTGAAACAACAAAACGAAGACGGATAAATCAGTTAAAGATAACAATATTCATAATTGGCTATTGAACCTGAAATGTTAAAGTATACTTTGTGGTTACTTCTTTCGTTGTAGTTCTTATTTTAGCTCTTTACTGTATGTTTCATTATTTCTGTTGAATATCTTTTGCTTCTATTAATTTTTAACACTTTAGTTTATGCAACAATAGATGGCAGTACATGTACAAAGTTCTTAGAATGTCAATAAATTAATTTTGGAATTTCATAACTTAAAAATTATGATAGATGGAACATTCAATTTATTTAACTACATGAAAAATTCATAAAGTTTTCTCTCCTTTCTGTTATTGCACCACAGTAAAATACGAGCGACTCGAAACATGGATTTGTAGAGATGGACTATCACAATGGTCTTACTTTCACTAAAAATCATTGTATCATTAAAATATTACGTGTATTTGATACCTGCACATGATATCGTGGATCTCAGCTACCGAATAATCGATGTAATATTGAATGTGATATTGAACAACACATAAAGTATTATCAGGACAAACTTCACCCACGTGGTACTACACTAAAACAAGAAGACAGTCAGTCAAGTTCAATGTATCGGGATTATTTTATCTGTAATGTTTTTGAAGTTATTAATTTTAAATATGGAGTCAGATAGTTTAAGGACACTAAGTACACTGTTATCCATTTCAGTTTTACTTTGAGTAATTTTTATACATATAACCGGATTGTAATGGTTCAACAGAATCATGAAAGTGTACTACTGTGGAACGTCTCTCTCAATATTACTGATACAGTGTACAGCCCAGGACTTAGTTTGATTGTAGGTAAAACCGACCACAATGACGTGGAAGTTTAGGATTAGATAATTAACGTGTTAACAGATGTACATTATCAGCTGTAATTGTAGATAAAGGTCTCCAGGATGGTTGTGTTTGTTTTCAAAGAATATTTTTGTTTGTCTAGAATATTTTATATTAATGATTCTGTAGTGGAAAATTATTGTGTACTTAAGACAGCAAGTAGGTTAAAATAACTTGTTCCAAAAACAGAATAAAAACATAATGAACTCATGAGAATTAATGTTTTCACAAGCAAATATTAGAAGGTTAGTTTGTTAGTTTTGTGTTAGAACCTACAGTGGGTTTGAATAATAGTAGTAATTTACTTTTACATGTACTGATAGAATTCTGAAATAATGTCTATTCACCTCAACATAATTACCAAACATGTAAATGATCTGCACAACATACAAGTAAAAGGCAGTTTTATTTTTCACAAAAATAAACAAATTGTTCTACGTGTTGGTTTAGATATAGATAAGTTATTAGTTTCAATACAAGTGCAAGAAAGTTACAAAACCCTACATACACACACACAAACTGTAAAGTATTGAAGCTATAAATCAGGATTTCAGAAACCTTTCGAGTTGTTGAAACCTTCACAGACTGATAAAGTTGTCATCGAAACCGAAATTAATATATATTTTCAAATGCATGAAATAAAGCAAGTAATTAAATTTATTTTTACTTGGACTGAATATAAATTGTGCTCTCTTCATGTATTTCATACGCTTTATCAAGAAATATCTTTGTAACATGGTATATACACATGTTATGTACAGCACTGAAACTAAACCGTAGGTTTTAACAATGTAAATCCACAAGTTTTTTTTGACCCACTTATAAACTACTCTGCATACTAATGTACTAGAATATTTTGTTTTAATATAAATATCTTAAAAAAACATTTATTGTGAAAATTTTTCCACCAATACTTGAAAACAATTATCACAAACAATAAACAAATATTGAATTTGTAGAATTTATTCAGAGTAGAGAAGCGTTTGAAATTATTTTTCGAAAGATATCAAAAACAAAACTGGAAATACTCCGACAAAACCTCATTTTAAAATATTCTGTAAATTCGTATGTATAGATTTACCTGGATTAAGGAATTGAAGTTGTTACAAATTTCGTCTATAAATTCTCTTTAGTGTAAACATAATAACCCTGTGTCAGAAACTGTTATGTTTCTACGGTTTATAGTGTTCTAAATCATGAAATGTTTTGAAGGTTTCAGAAGTATTCTCCTGGACTTTCAAATTAACGGATTAGGTTATGATCTAGATATCTAAATACATCTTGTGTATTGTAAGTCTGAGTAGTTTAGGCCTAGGAAAAGCCATATAAATTTAAATAATGCAGTTTAGTTTGAAACATTTTAAAATTAAAATGACTATCATACTTTTCTTCTTTTTTCTTACTGCTGTATATGGTGCTATATTACACTAGAATAAATATGTTTATTCGGGGTAGGTCATGTTTCGATAATTTTTTGTTGTGTAATAATTTTTCTAGCATTGTATTTTAATTAATTGTACATAGATACTTTACTGTATCAATCACAAAGAACAGTGAAACCTATAATTTAATTAAAAAAAAGGACTCTTATTCGTGAAACTGTGTAATAACACGCTAGGACTAAGCTTAATTACAAAACATAACGTTAGAACTTTAAATTAGGATTAGAAATGGTTATGAATAGTTTTGGATATAATGAAATTAAATTAAAATAATATAACATAAAATATTGTTAATTAGAGCTATATTTACATATAAGTAGGTGGAGAATGAGCAAGGATTGCATCAAATAATTTGATCACACACTGTGATCGTACATGCAGTATATATTCAATACTTCTCAGTGAGTGATGCTTGAACTATTTTTGACATAGGAAATATTTTAAATATCTTATTTCCATTCGATCTATAAAAGAAGTTTTGTTGTTGTTGTTGTCGTTTCGAATTAAGCACAAAGGTACACAAAGAGTTATCTGTGTTCCGCCCACCACGAGTATCGAAACCAGGATTTTAGCGTTGTAAGTCTGCAGATATACCGCTGAGCCGCCACTAGGGAGCAAGAAGTGGTCTACGTTTTCTTATTCTTTACGTGTGTGCCTAATTAGTGTACTGTAGTTATTAGATATAGAATATTTCACGAAATTTTTCTCACTGCATTTTTTACAATTTTTAATTTTATACGTATATTGAAGATAAGTGTAATATAATATTCAAATATAGAATATTCTTCGATTTTCTTTAGTACTATTGGTTCAAGTTATTTCACGTGTATAGGATATTTGCTATTTTACATTAATGTTTGGTAACCACTGACGTAACTCAGTTGATTTCATGAGTAATTGATATGGTTACAGTCTGGATATATAATATTACCGTATATTTTATACATCCAAAAGCGTACTGACATATTGTTCCTATCAAACGACACGCTGGGTTTTTATTTTCACCTGTATTATATTACCAAAAATATGAGGTTCCTCTAGATCCGTGAGCAGAATGTACCTTTGACCCACATCCTCCAGAGCCGTTCTTGGAAGAAATGTTTATATTCATACTTGTACATATATTAACTATATGACATAATAAAGTTTCTATGTCGCTGTGCCATCATAAACACAAATCCAGAAGTTAAGACATTTTACGGTAATCAATTCTCTGAATAGATTGATTTTAAAATTATTCTACTTTTTTCAGGTTGGTTGTGTCATCAACATCAACGAATTGGTTTCAAACTATTTGAATCGTTGTGTTAATAAATTTTATAATACATTTGTGTGGAATTTAAAAACTCGTTTATATGTAATTACCTCAATGATTCACGCCAGCTTTACTCAATATTCCGTTGATAGGTTAGAAAGATTAAAGTTGGTCAACACCACCTACCGGCAAGTCTTGAACGACTCTTAAAATATTTCAATACTGGTATTTGACCTTTACACTTATAACACAAATACGGCCTGAAATGGGAAGTGTTATTGTTTTCTGAGTAAAGCATGAAGCATGCACTTTTAGAATCACAATTCGTCACACTAACAACTGGACCACGACTCTCCTCAACATGTATGGTAAATGTTATTCGTTAAAGAACATTCTATTGGACACAAACATAAGACCCTTGTATACTGTTTGTTTTTGTAGTTTTTATTTCTAAGTTAATATTAATACTTGTTACTGATAACAGTTGTCGTAACAGTTGTTGTCTGTGGTTAATTATTTTAATGTTAATGTTAAACATGACTTTTTAAACATACTTATAGATCTTAAAGCATTCATTTTTACAAGAAAAGAACGAAAACTTAAATAAAGAAAAATCTAAGATCCCCGTATTTTAGTTAAAATCACAAACACTGTTCAACACATTTTTTTCAAACAGAAAAATACGTTGTTACAAATGTTATGTTATTATTATCAATTTAAATTTAAAGCCCGAATGAAAGAAGTATTAAATTAAAATTATATTTTTATTGTTTATGAATTTCGCACAAAGCTACTCGAGGGCCATCTGTGCTAGCCATCCCTAATTTAGCAGTGTAAGACAAGATGGAAGGCAGCTAGTCATCACCACCCACCGCCAACTTTTGGGCTAAACTTTTACCAACGACGGTTGGGATTGACCGTGACATTGTAACGCCCCCACGGCTGGGAAGGCGAGAATGTTTGGCGCGACTCAGGCTCGAATTCTCGACTCTCAAATTACGAAGCGTACGCCTTAACGCGCTTGGCCATGCCAGTCCCAAATTATATTTTTAACTTTAACGATATAATTACTGTAATACAATATAAATTACACACAACACACTACAGGCATTACTGTTTTAAAGGTTTATTCACATACTGACCTGGCATGGCGTCGAGCGTTAAGGCGTGCGCTTCGTAATCTGAGGGTCGCGGGTTCGCCAAACATACTCGCCCTGCCAGCCGTAGGGACGTTTTAAAGTGACGGTCAATCCAATTTTTCGTTGGTAAAAGAGTAGCCCAAGAGTTGGCGGTGGGTGGTGATGACTAGCTGCCTTTCTTTTAATCTGACATTGCTAAATTAGGGACGGCTAGCCCACATAGCCCTCGTGTAGCTTTGCGTGAAATTCAAGAATTTGCTCGAATTTCGAGCAAAGCTACACAAGAACTACCTGCGCTAGTTGTCCATAATTTAGCTGGATGAGACTAGAGGTAAGACAACAAGTCATCACCGTCCAAATGGTGGGTTGCTCTTTTACCAACAAACAGTTGGTTTGACCATCACATTATAACTTCCTTCAAATGAAAGGGCGAGCATGTGTGGTGTCACGGGTATTCGAACCCGCAACTCTCGGACTAAAAATCAAGTACCTAAACCCACCTGGTCATGCCGGGCCGCATTTTGGATGTCATGGTGATTGATGTGAAATTATTACGATCGTCGTTGTAACTGTTGTTAGTTTTTATTGGTTTCAGTGTGTCTGATGTGAATCAATGTGTCAATGCGGTTTCTGAGAGATCCATATGATTGTACGTGTGACTGAACCGAGACTATTTATTATTGGTGTCAGCTGGGCAGAAATGGTATTAATAAAATATACCCTTCAAAGAAACCCTATTAAAGTGAAAATTGAGAAACACCATGAGAAAATAATGGATATCACTGGTACAGTTCTAAAGTGTGTCGTTGAAATTATGTTCAACAGAACAGTAAAATAACAGATATCAATAATATACCTGACAGTAACAGATATTGTATAACATAGTAAGTGATAATAATTAACTGGATGTCATTATATAAACTAACTCTAGTGTTATATCTGATAAACAAACAACTTTAATAATGTTATACTTTTATTTGTTACATTAATTTAGAATGTACTACCACTCATACCAGTATTCATGTATTAAACATAAAAATCAAATATTTTAATGTAACGTTACGTGGAAGGATGTTCGTTAGTTTTCAATGTCGTTATTTATCTTTAGACACTAACACTTTCAACATACAATTTGTAGAGGAGAAAAGTATAGAAAAAACGCAGTTGTAACAATACGTGACGTGTGTTCATTATCCTTTCTACATTTGTTCATTAATCATTTTATAAATCCACAGTTGTAATACACTCTGGATAGACATCTGTCGGTACGGTGTAATTTCAGTCTGTTTCTCTCACCAACAATATACTACAAGCGACAGTTGTTAATATCAACATAAAACTGACAGAATGTATAATAAAGTTCCCCTAGTTACTTTTATTATGTTGTTGTCTGTGTTACGGTAGATCTCACTAGTTATTCCTTAATTCCCTTCATCTGGTCACTTGTGGAAATTACATGAAGTTATTATAGTTGTTTTATATCATAGTTACCATGGCAATATTTCAATGTTTCTGTTATGGTTATACTGGTGTATTGTTAGTCCAGGGACAAAAAAATTAAATGTTTTTGTTAGATAAAAGTATAATTTTAATAATGAGTGAAACATTAAGAAGGGTTTGAAACTTGTATTATAACGGTGTTACAGATAATTAGTGTGTGTATATTACTGTGTTAAAATTTGTTTAAATCTTTCATAAATTCTCTGTGTAATATAACTCTAAAACTCTAGTTACCTTTAATATAAACTTCATATGTTGTTCATGTTGTTAAATAAAATAAATGTTCCATCTGTAATAATTGTTAAGTTATGAGTTTTCAAAACATTTACATATACTGCCATCTATTGTTGCTGAAATTAAAATGTTAAAAATTAATAGAAGTGAAAGACATTCAACAGAAATAATGAAACATACAGTAAATAGGTAAAATAAGAACTACAGCGAAAGAAGTAACCACAAAGTGAACTTCAACATTTCTGGTTCAATCGCCAATTATGGATATTGTTATCTTTAACTGGTTTTTCTATCTAAGTTTTATAGTTTCAATTTCTTAGAAGTTATAAAATAAAGAGTATAATGTGCTGCCACCAGAGTTTCAAGAAATAACATATGTTGAAAAATTAGATTAATTGAGAAGAGAAAAAAATATACCATTAATAGTTGAAATAGAAATATAGTCCAGAATTATTCATAAATATAGCTGTAACATTTAATTAAAAGTATCTTATTTTAACGTGAATCTTTTGACCTGTGATTTATTTCACATTTTATTTGACAATTGATACCTTTAAGCTAACCCTAACATAAAAACAACCTCCTAATGACTCAACGGCTACTTATGGTGGGCAGAGCACCGAAAGCCCATTGTGTAGCTTTGTGTTTAATTTGAAACAACATAAGAATAATAACCTACAAATATTAGTTTTTCTAAAGAAAGTTTTAAGATATACCAAGAAAAAATTTAAGTGAAAACAAAATCATAGTCTTTGAGTCTGAACGCGTTTCTGTACGGTATTAAAATTGGTTACAAATAAACGTGTCGAAGTTCTTGTTCTATTTATGTAGAAATGTATAACTTATTTGAACATTGGTTTTTAGTATTTATTTGTATTCTGGTCGGTTGATACCAACTGAAAACTTACAGCAGTAAAACCAGGGTAAACTCACTTACAAGCCCGAAAATTATAATCGTTAAAAATACACAAAGAAGTTGTTTTTAATGGAAAAATTCCTTTTTTGTAGTGAAATATTATAACTTCATATGAGGTTCTACAGCATCATAATATCAAAAAAACAGACAACCACTCTTACGATAATAATATCTCCAGTGCTATAACTCCATTTATAGATGTTGACAAGAACCATGTTTAAAAAACTGTAAACATTTCTTGGACTCAGTGTAACAAACATCAGATACACTTACCAACACGGTTCTAACTTGTAGTAATTTAAGGAGAACCGTTTTTGAATATCCTGTTTAAAACAACTACAAAACCATTGATAGAAGATTCACATCTTCAATGTATATTACAATTTTGTGTTACTAACCTTTAAAAATGTACAACACTGTTAAGATATTAAGTACAAAGAAGAAACAATATAGAAGTATCTTATGTTTCGGTCCTATCGTTTGTTCTTCTAGCACATAACATTTATCAGACATTATATGGACAAGCGTGGCACAATCATTGGCGTCACGAATTGTGGTTTTAAAACCGCCATGGTTCATGACTTACTCAAAAAACAATCACACTAACCATTACAGACAGTTTTTGGGTTATAAGTTCAAAAGTCAAATACCAATATTGAAATATTTGGTTAGAATAGTTCAAGGATTCTCTTTAGGCGTTTTTCACTATCTACGTTCCTTCTACTGGGAATATTGGCGTAAATCATTTAGATAATTACACATAAATCTGTATTTACATTCCACACAAATGTTTTATTTGGAAGTATCACATTTTTGTTCTAAATGGAAGAAATCTACTGGGAAACTTAATTGCTTGTATAGTGCATTAGGATTAATCTGTTTGCGCAGTTTGAACTAAATATAACTTTTTCTTTAACTTATTACGATCCAGCTGATAGTAGTTATGAGAGATAATTTAATATTGCCTAGGAAAAGTAGTACTTTCTACATAAATGTCTTGCACTGTTCTTTGTAGTACTGACTTCATGTACTAACTAATATCATGTTGAAAGACTTAATGTTGCTGGCACATGAAAATATGTTATACTTGTCTGCACGTATTCATGAAAATGTGTTTTTTTGGCTTTAATTTACTACAAAAATATATTGTATTTGAATTTATTCATAAAATTGTCATACTCGATTTTAATTTATACTTAAAAACATACTTGTATCTGGCTCTATTCATAAAAATATATTTTACTTGACTTTAATTCACATATGAAAACATGTTTTTCTTGAATGTAGTTTAAAATGTTTAGTTAGTTTTGCATGACATAGAAAGTAATTTATCATTGAATGTGTGTGTATTTCAGTAATTCGGGCATTTTAGTCATCACAGAGAAAGTTCAACTATTTACTGATGCTGTCATTGTTGTTTACAGTGTTGAATATTTGAGATATTACTAGTTCTAAACCTAGTTTCAGGCAAAATTTAATAATGCATTTCATCCCAATGAATGCAAAAAAAACATTTTGATATATTTGTAGAAATACCACTCGGGTCTCACCACGACGTCTACCAGCTCATAAACCAAAAGAACAGAACAGTGCTCCCAAACAGAAAGGGGAAGGAAAGGAAGGGGTAAACAAATACCTCACTTGTCAGTCAAAGTAGGGAAGGTTGCATCAAGTACCATGGCTTCTCGTGGCTACGAAGTACCACCTCCACCATCACCAAGCTGCGAGACCCACATAGCACAGGATTTTGTGAAATTAAGGAAACACATTCATCTGCTTCCTGCATCGCCACAAATTCCAATTCCACCATCTTCTGACATGTCGAATGAGACTCTCCAAGGAGAACGCTGGGTTACAAAATCAGTTTCTGCTTCTGGTTTGTCACTGATGATACCTAAAGGTATGTGGAGAGCAGAAAAATAATTTGACAAGTTGAATTTTGTATAAACATTTAAGAGCTTTGCGTGTATGTGTGTCTAGTGACTTGTACAAAATTTTTGAGGAGGTCCAAAATACTTGGACAAAATTGCAAGTGTAATAATATATAGGTTTATTTTTAATGGTACATGTAATTCCTTAATAATATGTTACTGAATAAACTAAATATATTATTACTGTTTTAATATGAATAATAAGGGATATATTTCTTGTTTTTATTAATAATATATAAAAATGTTCCTATTTTAGAGCTTCACAAGCTGTAAACCAAATGCCCTATAATTATCCTTTTTATTTCATTTCCACCACCTCTCATAATGGTCACGTACAATATTGTTCTGAAATGCCTTGTTTTTATTGAAACAAAGTATATATAATAAGGAACTTAATTTGTATCATAATCACAAAAAACATCAACTGAATGAATAAAATGATTTCTTTAACATTAATTTTTACTTACTACAGATGAAAATGTGATGCAGCCAGTGGTTTGTTCTCCTGGAGGTTCCAGCACAAGCTCACGAGATACCTCACCTAACAGAGAGACAAGCCCTTTAGTTCCCCAGCTAAAACCGCCACTCATCATTCGTAGGGGACCTCATGGTTTTGGTTTCACTGCACGAGCAATTAGAGTGTACTTTGGAGACTCTGATATTTACACCCTACAACATTTGGTATCAGTAAGTACATTTGTAACTCTGCTGGATGTAAGTAATTAGACAGTAACAGAAGTGGTTGGTGCTGAAGAGACTTTGATAGTTTTCTTTCTCAGATTATCAATTTGTTGGATTCAACCTATTGTCAAACTCTGGGTATTAAAAATAAATCGAAAATAAACAATAAACACTCAAAAACTGTTTCTTTAGACTTTTATTTAAATAGTACAATGGATTTCGTCTCCTCACAATAAGCATAAATTGAAGAATGCAGGATTTAACATAGCTTTGTGGTAAGTATCTGTGGGTTTTGATCCCATTACTGAAAATATTGACACTTTCAGCCGTGGGAACAGTATAACATGACAGTTCATTCTGGTGTTCTATTAGAATAGCCTAACAGACCATTGACTGACAGCCTTCCCTCTAATATATCACAACTAAATTAGAGACAGCTAACACAGAATACCCTCAATTTGATTTGTGCAAAATTCAACAAATGAAGAGAGTTGTTGCTGTGATTTAGTTATTGCTTCACAGAAAATGGATACTTGAGTAATTCTGTATGAATATCTAAGATTTACTCAGGACTTTGTGAGGCCTACTTTTTCATGCAGTACTGTGAACAATCAAGAACAATATGAAAGCTGTAAAAGGATTGTTTGTTGTCAGTATGAATTCAAGTAAAAGAAGGATCTCATGTTTTTACAGCCGTTATAAAGTCTACTGGTCCGGCGTGGCCAAGTGTGTTAAGGCATGTGACTCGTTATCTGAGGGTTGCAGGTATGCATCCCTGTTGCGCCAAACATGCTCACCCTTTCAGCCGTGGGGGCATTATAATGTTATGGTTAATCCTGCTATTTGTTGGTAAAAAAGTAGCTCAAGAGTTGAAGAAGGGTGGTGATGAGTAGCTGCTTTCCCTGTAGTCTTACATTGCTAAATTAGGGATGGCTAGCACAGATAGTCATCGATTAGCTGTGTGCAAAATAAAAAAACAACAAAAAAACGAACATAAAGTCTACTTGATTGGGGTCACTATGCATACATGTATCGGGAAGGCTGTGTGTCTGTAATTATTTAGTTTCACATGGAGTGGACATAAAAAAGTGTCCCACCTTAAAGTATTGTTAGTTTGTTATATCTTTCATTAGATTACAGTAGAATACGTAAAACTATGTTGTTATAATGCATTCGATGAGATCTATTCAAATATTATTTCAAACCCTCATTTTAACACAGGTTTTTGTACATATCTGAACTTTTCATGATTTTAGTTACATTTTATGGTAAACAGTGTTGTACACCTGGTGTATTTTCCTAGTTGTTCTTGTTCCAGTTAGCTTACAAAATGACCAAACAAGATTCTCTGGAATAACTGGACATAAAAGTTTCAACGTGGCATGCTTCAAGTCAGTTTGTACAGGTGTTCCTGAGTGATTTACTGCCATTCTTCATTGAGTATTTCAAAAAGTTTATCTTCTATGTTTAGCTTGTGATCTTTCTGTAATTGGTTTAATTGATCCCACAAATTTTCAATCAGACTAATATCAGGTGATTGACTTGGCCATGCCATAATATCAGTTCTCTTATTTTTAAATGTCTTTTACGGACTCCACAATTCCAGAGAAACTTGTTTGACCATTTTGACTGGAATAATAAGAACTAAGAAACTACACCAGGTGTACAACACTTTTTATGATAAAATGTAATTAAAATCATGAAAAGTTCATATATTCACAAAAACCTGTGTTAAAATTAGGATTTGAACAGATCTTGTTCAGTGGTTTCTAAATAACATATAGTTTTACATATTTTTCTGTTATATAATAAAAGATATAACAAATTAACAACATTTTCAAGAGGTCTACTTCTCTTTGTTCATTCCCTGTATGTTGCATATTTTCACAGTGATTAGGAAGTCCATTTTCCATGGTCAGTATGCAAACATGCACAGTAAATATTACATGTGTTCACAGTGATGACAGATTAGATGCAAAAACATGGACAGTTAAAACAGATTGTGTTTCATTTGTCAATCTTAAAAACTAACTACTGAATGAACACTTATGAAGAAGTGACAAATTAGAAAATTGGTGGGATTTAAACAGATGAGAAAGTTGAGGAAAGATCAGATCAGCTAGTTATGTGGAAAACCATTTATTATGCATATGGTAACATAATAATGTGGTTTGAATTTATAACAGGAATCTAGTAGTTTGTTTTGATACATTATTTATTTTGAGAGCCTTGTTTTTTATTTATCATTATCAATTGGAAAGTGCTCTGTGTGCTACTTGAAGTACACGACTGGGTTATCTGTAGTGATCAATGAATATACAAAATACTTTGGTCTAAGCTGAGAAGATACTTGTCTGAAGGCTGAGGGAGATGAATTGGATATAATCAAGATTGCTGCTTGTTTGCCATGTTTCTAAGATGTGGAAAGTTGTATATCTTTTGGGGTCCTTGATAGTTGATAAATATTTCAAAGTTAGTGTATAAGGTTTTACTAAATGTACCAACTTGTAATAAAGTTAAATACATTTCTTTTATGAAATAAACAGTTGTAATTCACATATGATATATATATGTATGGTTTTTAACTTTCTCTTAAGTTACAAACGGTGGAATAGATCCATTACTTAACCTGGTATGTTTGTAAACTATTATTATATGAATTTAAGGTTCCTAACTTTTTCACTGCAAAATATAAACTTACTATACCTTAATTTAGCAAGCAATTTTGAAAATAGAAAAAATAAGTGATAATTTAATTTAAATGTAAACCTGTCTACTTAAACATCATAAAATTATTAGTTTACATATTCTAACTTAACTGCTCTGTATTTGGTTTTAGGCCGTGAGTAATAATGGACCAGCTTTCGAGTCAGGACTGAGACCTGGTGATCTAATTACCCATATTAATGGAGAACCTGTTCAAGGTCTGGTCCATCATCAGGTGCTGCAGCTGATTCTTTCTGGTGGTGACCATATCACTATTCGCACAACCCCCTTGGAGTGCACCACCATAAAAACTGGAGGTCGCAAGAGACATCCTTCTTCTATTAAGATGGTTCGTCGGCCAATTGTACGAAAGCGTTATGGTCAAGGAAAGAGAGATGTACAATCTGATCGCAAGAGGCGAGTCACTCTTTTTAGGAGATTAAGTAGCAAACGAGCTAGTGCTGACTTGCAACATTTAGTCTCTAGGTCACCCCATATGTTGACCACCAGCCACAGTCTCCAGTCCTTGAGCAGAGGGAGCGAGATTGTTTCTGGCCCGCCAAATCTTAAAGGCCCACGATCTCCACCAGCAAACAGGTTGTGTTCCTCTGAGTCTTCCCACTCTGCTGGAAATTCTTCTGGAAGTAGTTCTCCCAGTTCTAGTGTTCCTGGTTCCCCAGCAGGAACTGCTCAGTTTCAGCGACCGAGCTCTCTTCATGGTCTTAAACACAAATTGACTCAGACTTTTCGCTCTCCCCGTCGGAAGTCAGTGGGGCATGTACCCCTTTCACCACTAGTTCGAACACCTTCACCTTCACCTCTAGCCTTTCCTCTGGCTCACCACACTA
>MU033934.1:13952-75551 GCA_011833715.1 Carcinoscorpius rotundicauda | reverse complement strand
AAAAAAAAAAAAAAAAAAGTACTTCGCTGTATGATAAGTCTTTGTTTCGTTTTTTATGTCTCTTCCTCTAGCTAATTTCATAATAAATGGAGATGTGGAAATCCAAGGTCCTGTAGAAGTTCGTGGATTGGTCGACGGAGGCGATCTCGGTTACTTGTATAACGAAGCTTTAAGACTAGACACTCGTGAGATGCCTAACTTCTCAAGTTTTGTATTTAAGGAAGGAGTTCAGGTGTGCTTTAACTTTGTTTATGATTAAGATTTCTACAATGCGATTAGATTTAACAAATTCATGACTACTTATTAATTGTAACTTTTTTTCTTTTTAGGTCGAAAACTTGCAGTGTCCCGATATAAATGGAATTAATTTCTCGAAAGATGTAGTACTGAAACATGAAAAACAGGTTATAAATGGGCACAAGACATTCGAGAAATTAGTACTGTATGGAAACTCTCATGTGGATGGGTTACTTAATGATCTTGACTTACAATTTCTAGTTCAGGATACTCTCTTTACTTACGGTGACCAAACTATGTCTGGTCACGTGGTTATAGAAGGTGACTTGGTTGTTCATGCCTTGGAAGTAAGTGGAAGATTGAACAACATTGACTTGAAGGATGTGGTTCTTTTGAATGCAGATAGTGTTATAACCTCCCAGAAGACGTTTTCAAATATAGTTGTGGAAGATGTATTACAGGTCACTAGTATGACTGTAGACGGATTAATTGATGGCATAAGGCTCGATGAATTAATGGAAGATACCATGACTTATGAAGGTAAGACTACTGCAGACTAAGTGTTAAAACCGTTACTTAAATTAGTTTAGTTTAACGTGATTGTTTTAACTTCTTTGATTTTATAACGTTTTAAACTGACTATTTCTTCTAGTAATATGATATTTGCTTCCTCTGAAACAACGAATTTGACACTTTCTAGATCACCAGATTGTTACTGGCTTAAAGACTGCGGTGGGTGACGTGATAATAATCGAAGGAAGTAACTTTCAAACTGATAACTTCAGTGGTGTGGACCTCAGCGAGATTTGGCGTGATGCTGTATTGATTGACGAGCCCCAAACAATAACTGCAGATAAGGTATTTTTGAGTACTGTAGAAGTAAACAATCTCTGGTTTTATGGAACACTAGATGGAGTTTCAGACTGGGACATGAAGAATAACTGGATGCTCCAGGATGCAGACCAGATGGTTAATGGTGATCTTTACTTCACGAAAGATGTGTATGTAAAATCGAATGTTTATGTTCACGGATACGTAAATGATATGGATATCTTTCGGTTAAATAAGAGTATAGTGAAAGTGGACGAACCAGCCTTCATCTTGGGCCATATTACTTTCGAAAATACCGTAATTGCAGAAGGCGACATCACAGTACTAGGGACTGTTCAAAATATAGACCTGTCAGAAGAAGCTGTCTTCACGAATCGGTACAATGAAATCAGTGGCCCTAAACTTTTCAGAAATGGATTCGTAGTTAATGGTGACCTATGGTCAGAAGGCCTTATAGATAACGTATGGATACCAGAGTTGTGTAGTAAAACAGTTTTAACGCATACTGACCAGGAAATAACGGGAATTACCACGGTCGTGGGTGACGTACTCATTCAGTCAAACCTTAAAGTTGATGGATTAATTAACGATGTGGATATTGTACATCTCGAACAAAACTGCTGGAAAGTAGATGAAGATGTTTATATCACGGAACCAAAGAGTTTTGAGAAACTAACAATAGAAGGGGTAAGTGCAATACTGTTTGTGGGGGGGGGAAGCCTACTTAACTTTTAAGATTTCAAGTTTTAATACAGAGGGTTTGAGATTTTTATTTTTTTTAGACTTTGAAACTTTATGAACCCTCTTCTCTTCCACCATTTAGCCTGTCCATCTCGAAGGAACACTTGGAAATATTGATGTTGTCGAACTGAACCAAACGTACATGAGTATCAGTATTCCTCAAGAAATACCTGCTCATATTACTCTGGAATCAATGGAGGTTAAAGGTTTGTTTTTTATTACTAAAATGCCGAAAACCTGTTAGCAATATTTCAAACTTAAGTTTTTGCATGAACCTCTCGCAACAATTATTTATCTTATTACAAATACAATTCTACTTCAAGAATCATTCTCTATGCAATATTGCAGCTCAATTTGTGTGTGTGGGAGGGGTTGTTTTTGTAAATAAACTATATCAACCAGAGGTAGTAACTCTGAACTGACTTGTATAACTCCTCTTCACCTGTTGCTTTGCAGATTCACTTTGGGTGAGAAACATCTACACAGCCAATGAGGAAATAAATGGTGTAAATATCAGAATACTGAATGAGACTGTGTTAAAAACTATTGGTGACCAAGTAGTAACTGCAACATATGAATTTGAAAGTGATTTGATATTTGCTGGTATGTTCTCTACCACTAATCTACAATTAGTTCTAACTGTAAACTAAGTTCCATAGTTTGTAATCTGAACTGTACACCTTCTAAACTAGTCTTTTTAGAAGTCAATCTTTTATGGTTTTTAAAACCTTTTTTTTAATATTTGTAACTGTCTCTATTTTGTTTTTTTTGTTTTTTTTTAGGGGACTTTTACAATTAACTAGAAATTAACTCTTTATCCTTACTTCCTGTACAGGTGATATTCATGTGTCTGGTACTGTTAACGGTATTAACATTCCATCAGACTTGATGCTTCGTAATAGAACAAACTACATTAGTGTTCCAAAAGTGTTTCGATCTAATGTCATCGTATTAGGAGACATGGACGTTAGTGATGGCGTCACTGTGCAAAACGTAGACATCTCTGAATGGGCAGCAAATTCTGTATACAAGACTGGGCACTTTGACATATATGGAAAGAAGGAATTTTCCTTTATTAAAGCTCCAGCAGTCTGGTACACTTTTTTATAATAAAGTATTCTCTCAACCTAGCAGGGCCATTTTTGTTTTTTCATTTAAAACTACTTTAAAATATAGCCTAACAATTGTAACTCTCGAGTTGTCGTCTTTTATTCAAAATACTTAATTTTAAGTAATTAAAGCTAAATTAACCAAAGATAATACATGGTAAACTTCCCCTTTTCACTTAAGGGCCAAACAGTTCGTCGATGGTATCAAAGTATCTAGAGACTCCCTGCTGCTCACAGAAGGTGACCAGGTCATTTCTGGCACTATGTCTATAACTGGTGACGTACGTGCTGAGTGCGATATCGAAGTGGATGGACTCGTTAATGGTATTGATCTCGTGGATTTCTCTAAAAGAGTGGTAAGTTTCATTTATTTCGCATGTAACCCCACTCTTAATGCATGATAAATGTCTGACTTTAATACAACTAAACTTAAGCCAGATGAGTATTTGACACTAGCCCTTATTTAGTTCGAAAGCTAAACATCTGGAATGTTCAATCTAGCTTAAAATATACTTCTTTGTGCTAAACCATATGTAACTTTTTACTTCAACATTTGACATGGTAAAAGTTTGACTTGGGGAGGGGGGGGAAACAACCTAGTGAGCCTCTAAAAGCTATTCTTACAGAAGTAAACTTTTGATCTGTTTTCTGAAAGATCTGTGTGCATGGCATTTGTTTTGTTTTTAAGCCATGATCAAACTAGTTGCACCTAAATTATCTCTTCTCCTATTTCTCAGATGCTAAAGGGAAGAAATAATACCATAACTGGAAAAAAAACCTTCCTAGCTCCACTGACGGTAAACTCTATAGTAGCACTGGGAGACATTGACGGAATCTCTTTGTCCGAGCTAAACGAAAAAATTACAGAAGTAAAGGATACCAGTAGTCTCCAACGAGAACTAGAAATCCAGGGGGAACGAATTTCAATAATGGAAAAAGCCTTTGCTAGTAGGTTTTCGAATTAATAACTTTTTTTTTTAAATACATTTATTTACGATGGCACTACCCTAAACTAAATTTCTAACTATGTTTTAAATCTTTAATTCTAGATCAAGCGATCTGCTTGACGTATTATGAACTAGTTCACGGATTTAAAATATTGAACTCCTATGCCTGGGGACTCGTTGAGTTACCTAATAACACTGACTTGCTTTTGCTGAGCGACAAAACTGAAGGAAATGGCTGTTCTAATATCTACTCTTACCATATGACTGGTAAAGAACCCCACTTTGAAGAGAAAGAGGTCAGTAAACTTATCTTTCAGTTTTCCCAAACTTTTTTTTCTCTTTACCTCTTAACTTTAATTTTCTTTTTAACAGGTCTATCCCGCTGCCTTTGCCACGGACATAATTTCCTTTACATTTCAAGGAAATATCTATTTTGTAACGTCAAACTACAATCCATCGCGTTCCTGTGTTCGTTTGACTGCTGGTTCTTCGATAGGTAGGTTTAAGTTTTTATCCTTTTTATTCGTGAAACAACTAAGGTATTTTTGACTTCTTATTAAACTACATCTATTGTAGACGTACCATCAGATATGTCTGTGGCCCAAATCTTCCAGTGGACTACCGAAACGAGCTTTCGTCCATTCCAGATATTGGCACTCTATCCTTCAAGCAGTGCAAACTATTTTGAACACAATGGTGTAGGATGTATTGTATTCCTTGTGTACGTGATTCCTGGTCAACAAAAGAATGCTGAATCTGAAGTCTTCTGTGCAGTAAATGCAAAAGAGGGCTTTAAACATAGCGATACTCTCCATACAAGAAGCCCAAAACAGGTAATGGACCACTAACTATTTTATTACCAAAACTATGACTTTGGCACAGAATATTTTGGATAGCTCCTAGAATTAACTTGTTTAACTCTTTATTACCCCTGGCATAGTCAGGTGGGTTAACGCTTTCGACTCGTAAACCGAGAGTTACGGGTTTGAATTCCCTTAGCACCAAACAGCTCGCCCTTTCGGCTGTGGAAGCATTATAATGTGACTGTCAATCCCACTCTTCATTGGTAAGAGTCGCCGAAGAGTTGGCGGTGTGTGACTAGCTGCCTTCACTTTAGTCTTGCATCCCCTCTTCCCAAACTTACCTACAACTAGTGTAGATAGCCCTTGTGTAGCTATTAGAAAAGTTAAACTTGCTTAACTTATACGAACATAGCTTTCATTAAACTATGTACTTTACTTATCTTTACCAGGCAAGCATTATTCTTCATCTGAACAGAACTATTTTAGCTGTTGCTAATGCATTTGATGTGGAACTCCAATCTTTCGAGAACACTGTAGACATCTACTTCTGGGACCCTAAACGGATGAAATTTGGCAATCCTGTCCAAAAAATTACAACAACGTATGCCCGTTCTGTTCTACTCCTGACTCGTAACACTGAGCATTCTAATGAATGTTTCTTGGTAATAGCCGAAGGAAGAAGGCCAATGCTGGAGTACATACCTTTTGTGACTGTATACAGGTAATAAATACTCGTGCTGACCTTATTTAAAAAAAACAAAACTTAAGCTTGTTTAACTACATTATTTAGTAAACTCTCTTGAGACTTTTGAAGTGTGGTACAGCTACGTAAAATATAATTTAATTCTGTTCTTTCCATAGAATCATGCATCCCATAATACTTATCCTTGTTCCAAAAATTAAGATCTAGAAAATTTCTACTCCTTAATAGTAGATAGTTTACTCCATTTAGCCAGTTTTTATTTTTAATTTCTATTGAATTGTTTATAGCGACAATCTATTTTTAACTTTCAGATACAGTTCAAACGGGAAGTATCCATTTTATGATGTCCAGAAGATACCAGAAACCGGTGCAATTGACTTGGACTGGACAGTACTTCCTTCAGGCGATCTTCTTCTCTTCGTTCTAACAGATGAGGGTGACAACGTCAAAATTTACAGGTTCATGGGCGTTTCAGGATTTGTAAAAGAAAAGGAGTTCAGAAGTGAAGGTACAGTCTAGATCAATTTTTCTCATTTTTAACCAGTTAAACTGAATCTTAACTTTTAAGGCAAACCTTACAAGTTATTTCCACGATGATTGCCAGAATACTAAGTTTCGTTTAGTTTATCTTTTTTCTTTTAGAAGTTGTAATGGGAAATCTAACTTTTTGCGTTTTTTAGGGTCTCGAACTCTAAAGGTCTTTACTAGAAGATTGGACAAAAGTGAGGAAGGAAATCATTATGTTGCTCTTGCTGGCAATTCAGGAGCAGAAGCTTATGATGATGAACTAGAATTTCGACCTGCTCTACTTTTGAGGTCTAGAATTAAGGGAAGACGACTCTTGTAGCTTGTTTTTGTTTTTTACAATTTACTACTAATATTTAACCCGTATTTATTTGTTATACTTCTACAATTATTTTAAACTTTAAGTGTAACTAATTTATTCTAAATGTATAATATTAAAGTTTGACTTTTTTTTTTTTTAAACTAAAACTCTTGTACAATTAATCTGTACTTAACTAGCTACAATAAAGCTTAGTTCCAGAAACTTGCTGTGCATTTAGTTTCTATTCAGAAATTTCTTAACAGAGAAACTTCGCATATCTTCAGTAAAATGTTTTTTTCCACTCGAACAACAATATTGTCCAGCTTTTCTTTTAGCGAGGGGTGTCCTCTTAAAATTTAATACTAGTGTTTTCAAATCACTTCGTACACCTGTACGAACGAAGTGCTTCACTACTCGGAAACGTCCAGTCGTCCAGCAGGGGAAAGTTTGCGAAATTATTTCTGTTCGTCGTTTCCACAACGGTAGCTATTTTTGAAAAGCCTTCAGGTTATCTTTCGCTTCGATGATATTGACTCTACTGCATCTGTTGATTTTGAGAGCATTTAAGATATCTGCCATGTATGCCAAAATGAAAATGAACTCAATTTTCGAAGCAATCTGCATGACAATGTTTATGGTTTTGTGAAAACGGGGCTAATTCCACACGCATGTCAAAAACGCGATTCGGCGCCTTTCCCCGGGATAACCACCAAACTTTAGAATAATACAGAAGTACCTCGAATTCAGAGCCTATTTCATTACACAGCTCTTTGTGTGAATAGTGCCCTGAAGCACCGCATTTTCAAAGTTCACACATTCCACTACAATTTTTAATGCTTCTGCCAGTTTTGAAGACAAGATTTTTGTTGCCAACACATGCCTGTGCAGAACACCAGTGCGTTACAATGATGTGTGGTGCATCGGCTTTCAGTAATGCACCAAAACCAGAGTTTCGTCACAGCATGACTGGAGCTCCGTCCGAACAAACTGCAGAAACAATTCTTACGAAAGATCGTTGTCTCTGAAGTCGTCCACAAATGTCTTCACGTCGGCTGCCTTAGTTGTTGTATGAGGCTTATAAAATAAACTCTTATCTCGTCGTTCTTCACATAGCGCACAAATACAACAAGCTAACTTAGTTTGGAAACGTCGGTGGTCTCGTCGAGTTGAAGGCTGAATTTTTGCTATCCTTAATCAGATTTGCAACCCCTTGAACCAAGATGTCATCGCTCATGTCCTCTATTCTGTTGCTGATGGTGTCATTTAAAACAGGAGTTTGAGAACTTATTTTAAAACGGTTTTTTTTTTTTTTTCCTAGCATGATCGAAGCCATCTTCAACGCAGCTGGTTTAACAAGTGGTTTGCCCTGCTTTGCGATCAAGTACCCAACTTTGTACGATGCTGTGAGAATCAGTTTGTCAATGGGTACAAAGCCGAGAACAGGCAAAGTAGCCTTTTTATCGAACCTGGCTCTCTTTACTTTGAATTCAGCAAGCGTTATGTTCTTGTATTTCTCATCTCTATGCAGCTTTAAGTGTTTTTAGTTTTGCCTGTGCCAGAACTTGGCATTGCAAATCATGTATTGAAGACGCTGACTCGCATTATGTTCCGTTATACACGTGAATCCATATTGTATGTATTCGTCAGACCACTTTGTTTTTGCTCGACATAGTTATTATGAAGGGATTGAAAGATCAAGAAGAAATATGAAGTGTGTGTGCGCGTGTCCGCCGTACCCAGGTTAAGAGTGGTTTACAATAAACACTTAAACATGTATGGAGACTTTCATATGCTTAATGATGTTATAAATTGAAATAACAGAATATCTGTCCCCAAGGAATACTATTTTCTGCTAATTTTGATTTCTGTTGTATCTTGTCCATTTGTACGTCTCAATATGCCCCGGCATGGCTAGGTGGTTAAAGCACTCGACTCGTAATCCGAGGGTCACAGGTTCGAATTTCTTGCCCTTTCAGCCATGAGGGCGATATAATGTTAGGTCAATCCCACTGTTCGTTTAAGAGTAGCGCAAGAATTGGGGGGGGGTGATGACTAGCTGACTTCCCTCTAGTCTTATACTCCTAAATTAGAGACGGCTAGCTCAAATAGCCTTAGTAGTTTTTCACGACCGTCAAATCACCCCACCCCCCCCCAAGCATGAAATTTATATGAATTGTTGTTCGTGGTGCCTTTTCAATAGACGGCACAGAAATATTGGTAATATACCTAAATAGTGACAAACATGCTACGTCTAAATAATAGACGTTCAAATATTTATTTGACAGAGGATCTATTTTTATCTTTAAAAAGACTAGTATTACCTGCATACAGACTATTAATGGATGGAAGATGTGTTGGTGCTATCTTTAAGAATCAACAACAATTTTCATTTTTAGATTGCACTTATAGCATTTGAGCTAAACACTTTTTTCCAGAAATAATTTTCAAAGCTGGTCATATCGTTATTCAACTATCTTTTAATGTCAAAGAAACACCACGATTAAAAGAATGCTTTGTCCTACGACTAAAATTTAATTGTCGAAATATCGTCGTTCTGATGTAAGAAATTAGTAACTATTTATTATAATAAAACTTTTTAAATTTAATGTGGATTCGATTCCCACACTAGTATTGAAATGTTTGAAGATAAGTGAAACAGACTTCGAAATTTTTTTTGGATTACATTTAACCTTTCAACTCTTAACTGAAGACAACTGCTGAACGTTATCACAGTTATTTACAATTTTGGCCCAGGATGGTCAGATGGTTAAGGCACTCTACTCGTAACCCGAGAGTCGGGAGTTTGAGTCCCCGTTACACCAAACATTCTCGCCCTTTCAGCCGTGGGGACGTTACAATGTGACGGTCAATCCCACTGTTCGTTGGTAAAAGAGTAGCCGAAGAGTTGGCGGTGGGTGAGGACTAGTTGCTTTCACTCTTGTCTTACGCTATTCAATTAGGGACAGCTAGCGCACATAACCCTTGAGTAGCTTTGCGCAAAATTCAAAAGTTAGTTTCTCAAAAATAAATATAGTAAGATGGCTTCGTTAACATACATTGTTAACGACGCGTTCGTTCAGGTCTTTTTTTTTTTTTTTGGCGCGTAGATACAACAACAAACACCTAGTGCTCGGAAAACTATTCACATGAACCGTTTGATACAGTTTTATGGTCTATAAGCCGGTGAAAACAAAGCTAAGCAAGTAGTTTTATATAGACATAAGTGACTAGACACAGCAACATATAAACATGTTGTAGAACAACAAGTTTGAATAATTGCAGGGTTGAGTGTCTAGACACAGCATGTTAGATTGTCGTAGTGTATGAACGTTTTTGGAAAACTGTACAGCTGAATGAAAAGACACGACAACATAACGTTAGTGCAAGAAACAGTTTGGATACTTTTACAGCTGAGTTACCAGAGACAATAACATGTGACGATGTTGTAGAGTAAGAATACATCTGTGAAACTGAGTGACCAGACACAATAGAATGCAAAGATGTAGTTTTATAAAAATAATTTTGGATAACTGTAGACCTGAGTTACAAGACATAACATGTAGGGACTTTTAGAGTACCAGGAAGTTTGGATAGCTTTAGAGCTGAGTAACTAGACACAACAATATGTTATGATATTGCAGAGTTAGTTTGGATAACTGTAAAGCCGAGTGATTAAACGCAACATATGTGGATTTGAATAAGAACAGCTTTTTATAATTGACAAACTGAGTTACTAGACACAATAGGACGGTAAAATGTTAGATTAAAAACAAGTTTCGATAAATGTAAGGCTTATTGACCAGAAGCAATAGAATGTAAGGATGTTGTTTTGTAAGAAGAATCTTTGATAACTGTACAGCTGAATGACTAGATACAACAGTATATAAGGAAGTTGTACTGTAACAAGTTTGATTCATTATACAGCTGGGTGAATAGACACAACAATGTGTAGGATTGTTGTATGGTAAAAACGAGTATGGATAACTGTACAGCTGAGTGAGTGGAGTCAACATTATGTAATTATTTTAAGAGTATAAACAAATTTGCATAACTGTAGACCTGAGTGACTAGACACAACATATAAGGATGTTGTAGAGTAAAAACAAGTTTGTATAACTGTACAGCTGATTGACTGAACACAACAGTATAAAAGTATGTTGTAATGTATGAAGAAGTTTGGATAATTCTACAGCTGAGTGACTAGACTCGACACCATGTAGGGGTTCTGAAGAGTACCAACAAATATGGATAACTTTAGTGCTGATTGAGCAATAGCATGTTATGATACTGTAGAGTAAAAACAACCTTGTATAACTCTAGACCTAATTAACTTGACACAATAGTATATAAGGAAGTGCATAGTAACAACAACTTTGGATAACTGTAGAGCTGATTGACTAGATGCAACAGTGAGCAAGGATATTGTTATATAAAAACACCTTTTGAATAACAGTAGAGATGAGCGACTGGATACAATAGGCTATAAGTATGTTGTAGGGTAAGAAGTTTGAAAAGCTGTAGGGGTTGAATGACTAGACAGAAGATTATGTAAGGATTTTAAAGAGTAACAAGTTGGATAACTCTAGATCTGAGTAACTAAACACGATATGTAAGGTTGTTGTAGTGTATGAACATGTTGGGAGAACTGTATATCTGAGTGAATAGACACAACAACATTTTAATGTTGAGTAAAAACAAGTTTGGATATCTTTACAGCTGAGTGACTGGACCCAAATGGTATCTGATTTGTAGAATAACAAATTTGGATAGCTGTGCAGCTGAGTGAATAGAGAAAACAGTATTTAATGATGTTGTGTAATTACAAGTTTGATTCATTGTAGAGCTGAAGCTGAATTACTAGACACAATATGTAGGAATGTTGTAGAGTAAGATCAAGTCTATGTAACTGTATAGTTGAGTGACCAGACACAATAAAAGGATAAGTTTGGATAACTGTGCAGCTGACTTACTTACTTCTAAAGTAAGAATAAGATTGTATAACTATAGACCTGAGTTACTAGTCACAACAACATGTAAGAATGTTGTAGAGTAATAACAAGTTTGTATAAATTTAGATCTGAGTGATTAGACACAGAAACGTGTAGGGTGAGAACAGTTAACTGACCAGATATACCAGTGTGTAAGGAAGTTTTAGTGTAACAAGTTTGGATAACTGTATAGCTGATATATAAGGAGGTTGTAGGGTAAGAACAAGTTTGTATAACTGGACCTGAGTTACTAGACATAAAAATATGTAAGGATTTTTAAGAGTACCAGGAAGTTTGAATAACTACATCTGAATGACTTGACACAACAACACGTAAAGAATTAAACCAGATGCTCTGCCCTCAAATTGATATATTATTTATGTATTCAGATCATTATGTTAGACATTCCAATGAAACTTTTAAGTTCTATACTCTTTTCAGGCACACCGATAAACAAGTTTCTTTCTAGAACCACACCTAAACCTTCGTAACAGAACACTCCAAGTAGCAAGCGTTCACATAAGCCTATTATTTTATAATAATATAATAAAAAGTGCAATGCTATACATATCGTAGGCTTAGAGTATAAAATACTGAAAGAGTTAGAAATTGTTTACAGTATTAATACCTTTTTAAATTCATGCTCATAAAAACAACAGTACTTATAATATTGATGCCATTAATAAAGTATGTACATCACGTGGAATACGCCGTTGGTGTTTTCAATTTCAAATAGACTTTTGAAACACAAGAATTAAGTGACTGTGCCGAACTTTGTTTTGTTGAATTTCGCGCAAAGACACTCGTTAGTTATCTGTGCTAACCGTCCCTGATTAAAAAGTGATAAACTAGAAGGAAAGCAGATAGCCAACACCATCCACTGCCAACTGTTAGGATGAGAATTGAACTTGCGATCCGTAGATTGCAGTTCAAGTGCCATAACAACGTGGTCATACCAGGCCCATGTCACGAACCCATAAATTTCAAGTATAATCCCAGAATTTTATTATTGGTTATAAGGAAGGCAACTAACCAAAAGTATCCTTCTCGAAACGAATACTGAGATTGACTATCACTTTTACAAAGCACATACAAACGTAATGGTGGGACGAACCTAACATCACGTCTCGCACCCTGGACCATCCGATCATCGGCTCTAACTGTCACCGTAGGAAGTCATAACAATTTCAAAAATGAGCATTAAACGTTTTGCTATTAAAATCAGTCCGTCATAGGATAAAATAATGCATATTTGTAATTTAGTACAAATCTATTCATAACATACCCGATAGAATCAGCATCATTTAAATGATAAGCAAAGGACGAACGTAGTTACCAGTAGACTGTGTATATGATAATTTATTGCATTGTTTAATTGTGTGTCAGATTGTTTGTAGATATGTTATCTAGGGAAAATAGCGATGAATACAATAGGAAACCTTTATAAAACTATGAAACCCACCGTACTATAGTTGATTCATTGTCCTGTGACAAAAAAAATTTCGGGGAGTTTGCGCAAGTACATCCAGTATATAGCAATCCGTATGTGTCACGAGGAAAGTCACTGTATCACACTAAAAATTATATGGTTTTTAATTTTTCGTTTAGGGTTGATTAGTGGGAACAGAATGAAGAGATGATCTAGCAATAGGGAAAAGGACGAGTTAAAGTTAAATGGCAGCAGGATACAAAGGCTCACATGCACGAATATCATCAGTAGCTGGATGGAAACAAATATACCAACATAGGCCTTCAGCAGGCTAACAGAAATCAAAGTAGATGAAGGACCATGGTCGTCAAAGTTTATAACGGCCAAGGCATATTCCAAAGAATAGATAATACTCAAACCAAAAACTACTTTATGATACTTCTCCGAAAAAGAAGGCCTGGCAGGTTTAGGCTTTAGAAACTCGCATACCGTAATAGAAGCAAGACAATTACGGTGGTTAAAAAATTAAATTACGTTATAGGTGAGCTAAACTTCATGAAGTGATGGACCCAATACGTTTCGAACAACTACGAGAATAGTCATAAATTATACAGGTGGTTTCGTTATCCAATTTACGCATGTATGAAAAATAGAAATAGCTCTATTTGCGCGCTATATAAGAATTTCATAAATACTTGAGAACTATTTGCTCTCTCGTATATGGTTACTGTCAGAAAACATCTTGGGAAATAGGTTCTGTAACAGTGTAAACAATCAAGAGTATTTCACAGGATCAATATATATATAAAATATTCAACTGATCCTTTTTGGCTCATGGAAACTGAATGTTTTAACGTAAATGTTCGAAAGGTTTAATGTGAAAGAGGCAGTATCTAATTAATGAACTGCCAACTTAAAACGATACAAGTAGTGTATTAGTTACAGCCATAAGTCAAAAAACGAAAAAGAGAAAAACTTCTGCAGGCCTCTGGATATTCATGCCACCATACAAGTAGACCAAACATAATAAGGTAAATCAAGGTCAACTAATGTTCCAGACCCACTCAATGAATGGCTAACCAGGAAAATAATACATCAATAACTTTAAATGCAGTGAAATGGATGTAGATTTGTTTTTATTAAACCTCTTTTTTAATTTTGTAAAGACATTTTTATACCGAAGGTGCTCCCTTCAAATTATGTTCTTAAGCCGTAGTCTTGCAATATGCCCTTGAATACGTGTAGACCTTTACAAATAGAAATCTAGTTATTTTCATAGTTCGTGAGTGCGGTAATGTCACAACCACAAGCAAAATAAGTAACTGAACAATTCAAGAAATGTTTTCATCTTCATTAACATCAGACCATATTAATGATTATTGATCCCAAAAGAAAATATATACATACATATATATATATAGTTGTGTGTGTGTGAAATTTCCAAGAATGCTTCAAATAAATATCCTTGATGAGTTGTGTTATATGTCACAACAGCAGTTTGATTGATAAGGTAGTACCAAAGAAAGACAAAAGCTTTAAGAATTAATATTTTTTGCTTAATCTGCTAAATGTATTTCGACTATTATTAATACTCTTAAAGTTACATTTGAGGACTTAATTGACACCGAATGAAATAATTTAGATTTTAGAAAAGTGCTCATACTGCTGTTCAAGTCCGTAATGGCACTGCAGTATGTCTGCAGACTCACACCACTCAGATTTTAGTGGTTTTTTTTTAAATCTGGGTTTTGATGCCCATGGTGGGCAGAGCACAAATAACCCATTGTGCAACTTTGTGCTTAATTTTAAACAAACAAACTGATGTCCAACAAATATTTGCTAAAAATTTGAAAAGTTTATAACTAAACTATATTATAATCTAAAATTAAAATATACTGCTTTGAAAATTAAGTCCTACCATTTGAAATTTTGAGTAAGTTACAAGTTATTGTGTCAAAAAATATTATGAACTCAGATAATAAATGAGCCATTTATCCCAATCTCATACACACTTTGAAGTACTTTAATTTATAATTTGTAATTGCAATAATTAACTTACAACTACAGCTACTACCAGCTTTGAGTTTGATTAGCTTTCGACATAGAATTTTAGCTTTACATATTTCGTGAGCATGAGCTGTAGTTCTAGCTCTAATGCAATATCAAAAATTACAGATTAAAATCATAGTAATTACTTATCTTAGGATCTGGAGACAACTATTATGATATCAGTCAAGTGCTATTTCTCACCTTTTAAACTAATAATACACCTAAAATTACAAAATATTTCATTCTACTAACAATGATAAGAATATAAATATACGTATTCATTTTATTTTCTTAATATGATGAGAACTTTCTTGCAGATTTGGTTGGTACTTTGTTCGAGACTGTAAAGTTTGCCTGATAACACATGTAGCTAATTACCCAGGTTACCTACAATTTGCAAGTGAAGTATTGCATTCAGTATGTTGGGTCTGAAAAATCTGATTTGGTAAAATTTTTAAAAGAAAAAACCAAAAGAACCAGGAAAGAAAGTTGATGAGAAGAAAAAAAAATTGAGGTAAAACAATTTTAAATTTTATTGTCGTATACATAGGCACTGAAATTCTGAATTATATAAATTGTAACCAGTGCAATATTTATAATTGTAATGTACTGTAACTTGAATTTATTGTTGCAGTTAAGCCTATTGCCAGTCTGTGAATGTCAATACAAAAATGAGTTAGTTAACCACATAATTAATAATTGTTCATGGTGATTCTAAGTAGTATCTCCAATATTATCACAAATGTTATGTTTAATGTAAGTAGATTTGGATAACATTTTAAAATGAAATTATTCGTATATAACTCACAAGTAGGGACTACATAAATTGTAAATTTACGGTTTTTAAACTTTAAAGGCAATGGTGAAAAAACTGCATGTCCTATCAGTTTCAATTGTAAGTCTATTGTAATCATAAAAAAAGTCTTTACTAGTGGTTGAGTGAGTCCTACAGATTATTATAGTTTTATTCTTACTTTCACTTGTCCAAATGAAGCAACTAGTAAATCATCAAGAGTACTTAACAGGGCAAGTACTTTTCCTTATAACTTAATTGCTTTAGTGAGTCTTTCTGTGAAAGTTCTAAACTATGAAAAACTAGTTTTTTTTTAAAAAAAATTCAGATACAAGACCAGAAACAGCTTGTCTAGATAATTGTGCTTTGTCAGTCACTCTGGATATTTTGTTTATCGGCTGATGCCTTTACCAAAATCTGATTGGCCAAAAAACAGGCAACTGCTGCATCGTTTGTGAAAACTGGATCTACATCTGGCCACAAAACAGGTATCATCATGCTACAACATTCAGTGATGAAGTGTACTGATCCTCTGTTGATGAAGTTACATTTATACTTGAAAAGAAGAAAATGGCTTGTAAGTTCAAAGTGTCAGTGTTAAAGAGCTGCAAGGTAAATTAAAAGTATGAAGAAAGAGAAAAGGAAGGACTGATTCATCTATTCCACTGGAGAGTGATGAAGATGAAATGCCTCGCAGTACTTCTGAGGATCCCTTGGAGTTTGTGACACTGAATGAATGATGCAGATAATTTAAAAACTGCAGAATGAAAGCAAGGCATTGATGTGGTATTTCAACATGGCACAGGAGCAATGTTTATTCAATTTGTATTTGAATCAACAACAACATTAAACTTTTCAAAACTTGCTATTTTTTAAGATAATTTTTCAAACCTGTTTTTATAAACTGATTAGTATATTTTTATCAGTCAGTCACCAGGTGTAATTTATTTTACTTAAACACCTAAGCATAATTTTATACATACACATATTTAGCCATTTCTAATAGACATTAGCAATGTCTGTTCAATTTGGCATTGAATCCATAACAACATTAAACTTTCCAAATCCAGAAGTTCAATGAAAAGCATCAAGTTTCAGTGCTCTTGAAAAGAGTAGTTGAGTGCTTACATTCTGCATGGCAGAATCAAGGATTCTTTGCACAATGTTACTCCCAGGAGATCCAGATGATCTTATGAACATGACTGGAAATGACATTTGTAAATATCTGATTATACAAAACAATTCTCATACACCAACAATGTGCCACAAGTTTTGCCAGAGAAAATTATAATTTTACTGATATATTAGTCAATGATGTTTAAAGAAATGAAAGATAGACTGAAGAACAAACTTTTAAAATACAGGGTGGTCGCTAGAATAGTGGAAGATTTGAGGGTCAGATGAGATCATGAATAAAATGCATGATTTTAATATCGTAAAATGCATTTTGAGCATCTATGAGTGTAATATAACATGTGCCTTTAAAAAACTTTGTGAAAGTTATTCTTTGTAAAAATAAATAGCTGTGTGACAAATTTTCCGCTTTTCTAGCAACCACCCTGTAGTTAGATGAGAATTATCCCACTGATATGAAGGTCAAGGCCTTTGAATCTACTATGAAAACAAAAAATAAGAATGAGAACAAATCGTCAATAACACAACAACAACATACACATCTTCCAAGTTTACCACTGTGTAGTATGGGAGTTGAAAACTTCCAATAGTATCATTAAATCTGCAAATTTGTTCATAAAACTTTGTGGGAGATTTTTGTTGAACCTGAAAACTCTTAAAGTGAGTTTTAGCTCATTTTAGAATGATGTTATTTATTAAGAGCTGCCATAGAACACAAATCCTGGGTGCTTGGCTTTTGGAAGCAATATTAAAGATTTGCAAACAGTCTGAGAAAAGTATTGATTTCTTTATGTCAACCAATTCTAATAATAATGTCTTTGACCAGAAACTAAAATAAATGGATATCTGTATTGATGGCAGCACTATTTTTCTCTCACATTGGCTATCTGAATTAGATTTACATTGCTTAGCTTTAGGCCAGATCAAAAAAATAACTTATTGTTGCAAGATTCATGGTTAAGTTTCTAAATTTTTTAATCAGAATGAAATACAATTGTACACCTATAAAAATTGATTACATCAGTTTCATGCAAAGTAATCAATTAATTTTATGAAAATAATCAACTTGTGTGTCCAATTATTACTATTTTCAATTATCCAGTAATCAAAAATTAATTTGTTTAGAGGCAGTTCACAGCTGTCTTTGCTGCATCTGCCTTAGAAATTTCCATGCTACTGTGAAGTTCTGCTGATTGTGTGAGTGACTCATTTTCTCACACTGGTTGTGTAGTGATGATTGATTATAGTCATGTTGACTAATTGTTTTTTCAGTTACATTTTTGGGGATATTGTTTTGTGTAGTGCACATGAGATGGTGTGTAAGGCAGAGGTGAGACTGTTTCTTGTTTTTGTTTTTTTATGGTATTCTTTGGCTAGTGTGTCAAATCTGTTTTTGAAATAACCAAATACTTTGTTGAGGTCAGAAAATGACTGATTTGGGGTATATTCAGTGTATTGCACACCAACACGCACACACATCCTAAATAGATCAGTTGTATTTAAGTTGGGTTTGGTAAAGGCAAATTCTGGGTGTTATTTATCTCATTTTACTGCTTTAATATCATGCTGAGAAGGTGTGGTCAGTTCTTGTGAACTTCATGAGGAATTATAGTCCAACAAGGTATCCATGGCTACCTTAACTTTTACCAGTGTTTGAAAATATAAACAGAAAATTTTGCACTTTATAAGTAAAATGAGCCATGTAAAGCCAACAGTTTGGCCTTTTAACATGTCTTTAACACTTTGTAATTATCATTAACATTGTCTGTTGGAAAGTAGAAAGAAAAACAGAATATGAAGGGTTTTGTAAAATGGCACTTCCATGTAGTAATCTTGTAAGTACCACATTAAAAGTCAAATTAGTAAAGTGTAGTTTTCATCCCAACAGCTGTCACATTTTGTTTATTTTTAATGAACATGTACTAGATGATATATTTGGAATGTTATAAAACTATCTTTGTAATGCATAATTTGTTTACTTAATGAAATAGTATGTCATGTTTATTAAAGTTATTGATACAAAGGTTCAAACAAATTGTTGGTAGACGAGTAATCACACTCTACTCACATTACCTTAGGTAGATCAACAAGTAGGAAGGAAAAGAAGGAAATTGAAGACCTGAACTTCATATTCAAACCTGTAACAACACAGAAAGGTAAAATACTACTATTTATTTTATGAAATAGGATTTCTGTCACCTTTCCTTGCTTGTGGAGAATGAAGTTAATGTTAGATAATTTGAGTATGGAGTAAATTTTCGGGCCTTGTTCTTTTTCCAGAAATTAACAGTGTGCATGCATTCTAGACTTTATGGAGATTTGTTTTCATTAAAGTGAGCATTATTTTTCAGAATTTATGATACATAATGGAGGGGTTTAGACATTTTCATTGTTGGTTGGTTAGCTTGGCATTTTGTGGCACAAAGCAACTAGGCTTTCTGGACCAGACATTTTGGTAATGAAGTTCGAAAAAATTTACCTTTTTTCTTTAAATGATAAGAAAAAAACATTATTTTAACCAAAATTTTGAAATAACTATTTATGGTTATTATTTCTTACATCATTTGTTGCCCTTATACTTATGACATCCGTAGCTTTTATAACATATGCCTACTTTAAAATATATTTTTCATTGTTTGAAAGTTATAATGCTCCTAAAAAATGATTTAGCACTGTTGATATCCAAAATAAGTAAAAATGCAAGTGACAAAAAAGAATTGAAAACAGACGTGATCTTTGGAAACACAATTAAGTGTGAATATAGGTGAAGACACGATTTTCTTCTCTAAGTATAATAAAAAATATTTAATTTCAATTAAAGATTTTAAATGTTTGTCTGATTGATCACATAAGTAGAAATAAAGATATAAATTTTAAATTGTTCATTACAACTTGAATGAGCTAATAATAATAGACTTTTTAATTAATTTTATCACTAGTTACTTGTAATGCATAGGTATAAATAAAAAAACAATGAATGTGATGTACACTTATTAATTAAACTAGTAGAAGTCTAATTGCAACACCCTTCTCATAAAAGAAAGAAAGAAACGTTTTGCGATGAGAACAGTTGTTAAGAAAGTTTAAATGTGTGGATATAGCCCACAGTTAAACTTTCATGTGTTCATAAAGTTAAAATATACTTTGTTTTTTATAGCTTTGTTAGGTTTCTTTTCTGTTCTCTCTGTTTTGAATTCTGAATGTATTTATGTATAAAATTATATATTTGAAAGCGACAAATTTTCTTCAAAAAGAAAATATATGATAACTTGGCATAAGGTGAGTGAGCTTATACAGTTTAAAGATGGGTTGAATGGATAACAAATCTTATTTAAGTGATAATGAATGTATAGTGTTTGTCATCGTCAGGTTTAATAATATACACTGAAATATATATTGTATGCAGCAAAGAGGTTTCATAACTTGAGATTGCTTAAAGCATAATAAAGCTATTTTGTTGATGCTTTGTTTATAATTACTGTATTTACTTTTTAACAGACATTATGATTTTATTAAGTTGCAGTGTTTTTTGAAATGTTTTTTTAATATGTTCAACAAATAAAAAAAATATTTTAAGATGCTCCAAAGCTTCTCTTTTGTACTTGTTTTAAAGTGAGTATTAACAGATAATTCTGAAAAAGTCTAAATCTCACCTGGCTTTAGGTCTAACCACATGTGGCTTGAATTGAGTCGTGTTAAACTTCAAGAGAAAAATTAAATCATTGAATTAAAATGAATATATAAAATAAACTTGTGGTTATTTTTCTAAACTTTTAAAAAATAATCAGAATTGAAATGTACTCAAAAAAAGTTTATTATGAGACAGTACTACTAAGGTAAATAATGCCATATCTCCAGTGCGTTTCTTTATTAGCTAAATACTTTGCTGTTACAACATTATTAGGAGCTGTCAGTATTCTATAAATTCACCAATCTATTTGAAACTGAATTAGTGAACTAGTAGGATGTTTAATAGCTTCTGAAAAATCTCACATTAGAAATCTTAGGTTCATTTCCACATGGTGGACACAGCAGCTTTGCTGTAAAAGGGCCAAGTTCCTGAAAAACTGTAATAGCAAAATGTTAAGCTAATGAAAATACATTTTAGAAATATAAAGCATTATCTTATTTGTCTTAATGGAACTAGTTTAGTACTTAATGCCTATTCGGGCCAGGTGTTGGTTTAGTGTTTTTTGTTGTTTTTTTATAACGATATTCTCTTGAAACATACTAGTGAAAGGATCTTTTGTGTTGGACGTGTAAAGTTTTTAATGGATAATTCTGACACTTTGACATAAGCAATTAGATTATTCTGCACCACCCTGTCCAGAAATATTCCACTAAACTGGTGATGTAAGTAAATATTTGAGATGCAACTTTTAAACATGTAGAATGAACCAATGTATCAACAAAAGCCAAAACATGAGTTTTATGTACAATAGCTGGAACTCCTCCTCCTAAGGCATGAAATTATAACCATTTATTTATAATATGGTGTAGTTTCAGTGCTTAGTTTTTAGTTTCTGTGAATAGTAAGGTTTAAACTGAGTGATAAGTGTTTCAACCAAATATGAATACATTAATTTAGTGATGATTATTGTTGTAAACTTGCTTTCTACTAATGTTTGTGTATATAAATTTATGGGTATGTTGGGCTAATGATTTTTTTACATACAATAAGTGTCTAACTTGTTGGTGATAAATGTGACAATAAATGAGCAGTATGAACTCCTTTGTTTTACAATGTGTGTGTGTTCAAAACAAATTTATGTATAATGTTCTTTGTGCTATGGAGATCATAGTTGTATCTTAAGCATTATACATTTCTCTCTTTCTTGTCAAAAGTTCACTTAGGCCAATTCAGTTGCTCTAGAATTCAGCTGACAGGCCCAATTAGTTTTCTTTGTTTTAATCACAATAGTGTCCATGTATAATTCATTTACACTGTCACACGAGTTACCACAGTTGTCTTTTGAACTTTTAATTAAAGTTTTCGTCAAGTTTACACAGATGGATTCACGTAGTTTAGAACACCTTTTGATGTGACAAATTATTCTCCTAATCTCTTTCAAACTTTAATATCACCCTTAACACATCACCCATTAGGCCATTAACTCCTATGACAGGTAACTTTACATTTTTTAACTTTTCTCTAACCAAACTTCTCTTTTACATAATATTTACTCTATATCCACGCATTTGGTTACAGCTATTTATACGTTCATCACTTAAGCTTTCTAGAAATTTCCATAGCCTTTACATCAATGAATTACAAACACAAATTAATTAATAACACTGTCTACATTGAAGTCTTTAATATCTGACAATAAGCCCCTCTTCAAGGAAATCATTTAAGATATTTTTTGTTCACTATGTATAAAGATGTTTTCAGCTCACCCACAAAGTATATTGATACTGATTTCACCAATGTTTATGGTCCTTTTGATGGCTGCCCCCTGCTAGTACAGTGGCATGTCTTCGGATTTACAACGCAAAATCAGGGGTTTGTTTCCCCTTGGTGGGCTTAGCAGAAGCCCGACGTGGCTTTGCTATAAGAAAACACACCATTTGATGGCTTCAATGTGAAACTCTTTGTTACAAAGGTACAACACCCACCTCATGATCCTCACATTCTTGGCTTGCACCTCTGAATGTATGCAAATTGGTGATGGTCTGTCTAGATGATGAACTCCTTCCTGTACAGGTTGTTCTGGAACTTCTTAATGGTAAGTATAATGGCCAGACATGCTCATTCAGTAATGGAGTAGTTCTCCTCACTAGTTAACAGCTTTTTACTTAGATATATTACTGGAAACAGCCCATCTCTATTTTATTGTGAAAGCCCTTTCCCAATTTCAATGACTGAAGCATCAGCCTAAATAGTCAATGGTTTGTTGAAGTTTGGAATGCAAACTGGTGTTGTTTTCACTTTACTTTGTTGGATAAACCTTTCTTGGTCAGGTTAGTCAATGGTACACTAATTTTAACAAAGTTTGGGATGAATTTCCCGTGATATCAAAATAAATCCAGAAAGGTATCTCATTGTATAAGGCATGTTTGTACAAAATTATTTACACTATGGAGATAATATTTATATCTTAGGCACAATACAGTTCTATTTTTGTTATCAAAAGTCCACTTAAGCCAATTCAATTGTTTTAGAATCCAGCTGACAAGCTAAACTTTTACTTTTTTTTATCACAATAGTATCATGCTATCACATGAGTTACTACAGTTGTTTCCTTAACTTTCAGTATTATTTTGTTTTTTGTACTTCCAATAATCATCTTTCTTTTGTCAAAGTCCACATATGTGGGTTCAGTTGGTTTAGAATATCCTTTTATTAGACAAATTATTCTCCTTATCTCTTTCAAACTTTAAATCTCACCCTAACATACCAACCATTCACTCCAACAACAGTTAACTTTACAAAGTCTAACTTTTCTCTGACAGAAGTTCTCTCTCATGTGACTTTTACTTGCTTTTCATTCATCTAGTTGTAGTTGTTTATACATGTATCACAGTCTTGACATCACTGGATTGCAAACAGTATTCAATAATCTCAACATCAGTGAGTTACAAAGTAAATTAATTAGTAACACTACCTGCACTAAACAGTCTTACATTCAAGTTGGTGTAAAGTTTAGACATATTTTTTTTCAATTTTGTTGTATAGTATTTCCTAAAATCTTACATTCTTTTGCTCTCTTTCAAAACAAATTAAGTGATAGGTGTTTATATGAAGTTATATTGTATTATTTGTAGTTAAGTAAAAGTACTCTGTTTTTGGTATAACTTTATAGAACTGTGCTGTATCCTGAATACTTTGTAGTTAAGTAAAAGTACTCTGTTTTTGGTATAACTTTATAGAACTGTGCTGTATCCTGAATACTTTGTAGTTAAGTAAAAGTACTCTGTTTTTGGTATAACTTTATAGAACTGTACTGTATTCTGAATACTTTGTAGTTAAGTAAAAGTACTCTGTTTTTGGTATAACTTTATAGAACTGTACTGTATCCTGAATACTTTGTAGTTAAGTAAAAGTACTCTGTTTTTGGGAAAACTTTATAGAACTGTATTGTATCCTGAATACTTTGTTATTACATTATTAAATAGTATCATAATTTTATAAAGTTATATTTCCTGTATATAAATCATTATCTGTAATTTAAGGAAATATTACTGCATGTTATCATCATAGTGTATCATCTATTGTAAATATTGATACTTTTTGTTTGACATAAGTAAGTGGTCAACAATTTATAAAATCATTCTTGAAATTACTGATCATTGCTGTGACATAAAAAATAATATATTTATTTTCAACATAGCTTGTACTTTGCATAGGAAGAGGTAAGCTAACCTTAAAAATAGCAAGACAACGTGATGTAGAATTTTAACATTATATAGTACAAAATGCATTATTGAGTGTGGTCATAGAGCGTGTTTAAACTTGTTGAGTTTATTCTTTTCATTGTTAAGTATGTTGATCTGAAGAGTAAACTAGAATCTTCATAGTTATGAGTCTTCAAACAGTTCATTGGACGAGAGATTTTTACATTCAACCCAGACTTGGCTGTAGAAGACTAGATGGGTGAAGATGAGGCAGCATGTGATCTATTTCCTTGAGAAGATATTGAGGTATTAATATTTCATCTATTATCAAAGCATGAGGTCTTGTTTGTATGCTATTTTATCTCTTAAGGATTTTCATGGAAATGTTATTAAGGAATGTTGCTTAATTAAACAGTATGTGTTTTATCCAGTTCATCAATATCATTTGATATCATAGTTTGTTTCTTCAAAGAGAAAAAAAAGTTGTACAGTGTAATGTTTATATATTTTTATTTCAGTCTCCACATTACAGGCTGTGGTGTCACAAGGATATTGGAAGGATTCTCTTTGTTCAAAAAGGACATAATTATAATCTCTCTATTTTGATTAATACCAGCAAACTTGGTTGTTAGTGTTGACATATCAGTGAGCAGTTTTGTGTCTTTTTGTAGCTGGGAAATTGAAAATTGATTGTTAAAGGCTTTTATAGTAGTTTGGGAGAAAATAAAAATATACATTTGAACTCAATTCAAAAGTTTAAAAATATATATATATATTAATTTGCTTTCAAGGTTAAAAACGTGAAATAAATACCTCATTTAAAATATTTTATGAAAAGTGAATGAAATAATGAACAAAACTGCCTATGGATATTGTATTAAAGAAAGGACATTAGGTGTTTAATGGGTTAGTTTAAAAGCACTATCATTGGTGAACATTTCTTCATTTAATGTGAAGTTTTAAGTCAATTTCCAGAAAAGTTAATTACTTATGAAGAATCAGTCCCAGTTCCAGATTTTACTTAACTACAAAGGGGGGGGGCAGTGAGACATATGCTGGGATTAAATCTGAAATTATGGTAAAACTAAATATGTGGACAATAGTAGCTTTGGGGTTGGAGAACTATTTTAGCCCTCTCCCACTTGTGCTAGCTCTGTTAAGAAATATAATTATAGAATTAATATATATAAATATTACTTTTAAATTTTGTCTGTGTCAATGCTAATGTGTATGAGATGTATTTATCATAAAATTTGAGGGCATTGAAACATATAAAAATTTAATCTTTGTGAACTTTCTTTGCAGTTACAGAACTGTGACTCATATCTGGAACTAACAGCTGAGACCCTTATCCTGCAAGCAAATGTAGGATTAACATTGTTACCTAATCTTCATGAAGTGAACAGTAGAAAAGCAAGCCTATATGATAAGGAGATAAACTCAGTGTCAAGTATGTATTACATTAAGAAAGTAACAACAGGGAGTTGTGCCTTAAATTTAATTCAAGTGTCTAAATAGGAAAGTTGTAGTTAAGATTTAATATGAAGTATCTATTTCAATAAGAGAATTGTTGACAAAATTTAAAAAGGGATATGTTATAATAATATGAAGTTAGAACATAATATAAATTAGCTGTTGTAAAAAACCATTATTATCAGCTGTAATAATAATTAATTTATATTTACTGCTTATTAATTTAAAAAAAAGAGATGTTTAGACTTATTTAATGAAACCACAAATTTCATTTTTAGAAAAAATCATGACATTGAAAATGTTAAAAGAAAGGTCTGTCTCTGAAAGGTAGTTTGCAATTTTTTTACATGTACTAAAAGCCTGAATGAAGCTCTGGTATTCATAATGTTCTTATTGCAGGCGAAAGTTCAAGTGTAGACAAAGATGCTGGTGAAAAGTTTCCTGATGAATCTACAGAAATTATTAAAAAAAGGTCGGTACAAAGATAATCTGACTTTTAATGGGCGTCAAAAGATAGTTCGACACTTGTTAGGATTTGACGATTTTAAATTAAAACCTGTGCTGGTGTATCGTGCGGAAACTCCCCGAACACTTATCAGCTGTGCAAAGAAAACTATCCCAGTTGTTTGGCGATCAAATAAATAAACATGGGTCACGAAACCTTTATTTGAAGACAGGTTCAAAAGTTAAAAATGAACATTACTGCAAAAGAAAACGACTTGGACTTTAAAGCCATCCAATGGGACTTTGTGACTTTAAGGAAAATGCCAAAATTCATTTTCTTAAATACAACATCTCTACTGCAATTTTTGAATCAAGGTGCGACGTTTGAAGTTTATTATTTGAAGCAAACTTTTCTCAAGCAATAAAGACTACAACTACAGAAGCTGAACTATCTTCGACTGAATCCTGAAAAAATCACATCATCAGAAGTGCTATCGAGAATATGAACGTGGTTCGAAGTTAGCGAGAGTAACCTGAGTGCAGTGTGGAAGCACGTTCTGCCTCATTGCACAAGCGATGCCCGCGGCTTTGAGTCTGAAATTAGGGATTTTCTAAAGACGTCGTCAAAATTGGACACAGTCTTGGATTCGAGTCTTTGGAAGTTGCTAATGTTCGAAAGTGCATTTACGCACATTCTCAAGCTCTCGACAATAATACGCTCCTTAATTTAAAACAAGATCGGGCAGGAAGAAGAAATGTCCACAGTGTAACGAAGGTGCTAGTGAAGAGCGGGATAAATAATTTCCCTTACATAAACTTGACAAAATGTTTAGAGCAATAGAAACAGCTTCAGACTTAATTATGAATCATGATCCAGACATAGAGCACAGCATTAATGCCAGACGAGAGTTGAAAATTGCCATTGGATGTTACCGAGAACTCCACGATAAAAAATGATGCAACTTAGATTAGATAGATTTTTCTTTAATCAGTGAATGTTTATAGTTTTCATTTTCTCAAAATAAAATTTTCATTGTTTTAATTTTAGGGAATAAAGTCTATCAATTAATTCCGTTTTTATTTCACCTCATAATTATTTGTGTCTATTAATATATTATATATTAATAAAGATATATTATACTATTTATGACGTTGAAAAAATATCATAACGGTTACTTGGAACTCTTCTTATATTGGTGTTTTGCGAGCAGTATAGTTTGTTTTCAATAACAAATAACATATGTATTAAGGAAGTATGCGATAAGACGTACGAAGATAATTAACCTTCAGATTACCGATATGTTTTTATACAGTTTATTACCGATATATATATTTCAAGTCCTACTATTTCAGCGTAAATAATTGACCAAATGTCACCTAATTGTAACGTGTATATATAAATATATAGATCAGAAACATGCTTTTAAAAGCTGATGGAACTTAGTTAAACATTCATGGCTTAAGAACAGTCGTAAACCTGGACTCAAACCTTCTTTTATTAATAAAAATAACATTTTTTTTGCGATGATCTGGTGGGACAACAGTAAATTTACAGACTGAAAGTGCAACAGCCCGGAATTCGATTCCTCGCGGTTGACATATTTGTAACAAATATGGTTTTACTCTGAAACAAACAAACAAATTGTTTCTATGTGTCAATATAACTTAATTTTCTTATAATAAGATGCACAGAAAATAAAGATGTACTTTGTGGAACCAGCAGAACTAAAAGATTATGAATTCAGTCGATTTGTTGTATATTGATTAATTCAGTAAATTAGAAATTACAAGGCCTTCTATGTGCATTTAATTTTTTTATTTCTGGCTCGAGAGCGCTTATTACAGATATAATCAAAAACAAAAAATTATATACATTTTATTTTTAGTTTGTCAAATTCAATTTTTAAAGTAGTACATTTATTATTCTTATGTTTCTTCAGGTGTTAGCAGCAAAGGATGTCATGTATGTCCCTCCTGGGCACGGCAGGCAGTAAGTTTGGAATCCGTTGTCATAGTGACCAGGAGAACATGGATCTGAAAGCGTTAAAAGTAATGACTGAGTATTTATTTACCAAGTGTTCATTTTTATTGTTCTAACAAAGTCTTTAGTATCAAAAAACGTATTTGTTGAACTAAAATTCCGTATTTATAAAAGTCTTTCACTTATTTATGTTTAATATGAACAGTTTAAAGTAACTCAGTGTCATATATACTTACAACACCTGTCAGCATCTCTTCTCTGTATCCTCGAGTATAGTTGAGGTTCTCAGCTGGAACATACACTGGGGAAAACAACAGAGCGTTAATCTTTTTTGGCACGTTTTGTGTCACCGTTGGAATTTTAAGGTTTTCCACAATGAGCACGACGCACAAGTTATAATATTAATTATCACTCACTCTGTAAAGTAACAACATAAATGTTCCTTTTGTGAGAAAAATAAAACGTGTCGTACTTGAAAACAGTTTCTTAACATAGACTTTTGTTTCTTTATGTACTTCCTAATTAAGTTAACTAACGAAACTAATCACACAAACTTGGATATTTATGAAATTACACACGAGCTTTTTATATATTATGTTATATCTATAGGTACATTTGATTTCCGTTGGTGTTTCCCTTGTAAAATTCTTATTTCTAACAGATAAACGTAAATCTGTTTATGTTAATATCAGTCATGAAAGTACAGATTCTGTTGGGAATATTACGTTGGTAAAATGATCAGTACATGATTGTGTCTTACAAACAACAAAATATCAAATAATATCCTTATAATGCAGAAGTTGCATGAAATACATTCCCAGTATATATTTCATTTTGAAGTTAATATAAAAGCTAATAATTCATTTTTTGTGGATTTATCAAGATAAATAATATTGGGATATAACACCTTTCGCTGTAAATTTAAAGTATTGTGTATTCATAATACGTTCTTAAAACACTTTGTAGATATGATTTGTGTCTTTACAGTTCATAAGATTTATCTTCAGCATACAGAAGTTGAGTTCATTATATCATAATAACTTTGGAGTCTCACCACTTCTCTCTACAGGTTTTCCATAATCCATCTAGTCTCTGATTACATACAAACCCATAGTTACAATAACAGTAACTTGAATGGTATGTCTGTGTACAATAACATGCATATCTATTTAATTACTCACCGGTTTATCTCGTTCCTAGACTGAGATTTTTTTGTTCTTTCACGTACTGTAGCCTGGGACACTTAGGCGGTTTTTATCTTTGACATTTGTGTACCTATGACTTGTTGCAAGTCTATTTCCGAATTGTTCTGATGAACCAAAATTATTTTTCCAAGCTATCAAGTACAATATATATCTTTGTTTCAAAAAATTTATATTCTCATTTGAATATATTTTAATGATTTGAGCATATAAAAATTTATATTGGAAAGATCTATTCCATACCTTTCCAAGAAACAAACAATTTTGGGTTACATCACACAATTTATAAAATGTTAAGCTGTGTCATAAAGTAGTTATGATAAATCTGTTCTACCGTTATTTTATTTCAGATTGAGTCACATTATTTACCAGGTTATTCAAAACTGTTTTGGTATTGCTTACTAATCCCTATAAACTGTAAAGTATTATTGCTGTGAACATCAGTGTCAGCCTGTCATTGATACTGTATGTTTACAATACGAGTACCGATGAGATTACGAGTTCATCTTCATCACTGCCCTGAAAAAGCTCTTTTTAGGACATCTTTAGCATCAACTAATGGAATGTGATGCATCACCACATCAAGAGTATATTACAGCTGTCAATATCAACATCTTCAAATAATATGTCGACCCACTTAGCACCTTGGAGTTGGGTAATATCACCCATTACTGGAGTCCTGATTAGTTGGACCAGTATATAGACGAACAAAGGATCTTTATAATGTGTAACATTGATAACAACATTTATAATAATTATATGTCAATATGTTTACCAACACTTATTCCTCTTCAGACCACACTTCAACATCGACCCCAAATACAATACTGTCACTTATAAAATACACTATGGCAACTTCCACGTATTTTACGTCGGAAGAAACAAGCCCAAAACTCAAAACAACATTCATGTAACACAAAAAAATAGAATCTCATGTTTTTAAATTGAACACTGCAACTCAAATATATATACTACAGGTAGCATTTAAATTCCAAACAGAGAATCCAACATCATGAGACCATAAACTAAATAGTTCCTTGCAATACAAGAGCAAACACACGTTAAACAAACACAAAGTAACACGTTTATATCTATATTAATAAACTTCAATAAATCTTGTTCGATGTATTATAATTTGAAGATTTACAATATTTTATAATTTATAAAATATTCTGAGAATACTGAGCGTAACGCAGCTTGTATTAGAAGGTTGTTAAAAACTATCATATCAAGATAAGACATTTCAATTATCATTAGAGTTAAATGATATAAATGTTTGTTTGTTTTAGAATTCCGCACAAAGCTACTCGAGGGCTATCTTTGCTAGCCGTCCCTAATTTAGCAGTGTAAGACTAGAGGGAAGGCAGCTAGTCATCACCATAGAAGGTATCTTGAAAATGTTTAGACAAATTATGTAGAACTGTACTTATTGTAGCTGTATTAATATCAGTCCACGTGTAATACATGAAAATCTGATAACTATATGTAGGGACCTCAAACTGTAAGTGTGATGTAATCTTTCACTTTTGTCTAATAAATTTGATAACTTACTGAGAGTAGAAAGCAAGAACTTAACTTTCTAATTAACTGTAGAGAATGAAAAGCTTTTTGAATGATCAAACACACATAGTTTTTTTATAGCAAAACCACATCGGGCTATTTCCTGTGTCCACCAAGGGCAATTGAACTCCTGATCTCAGCGTTGTAAATCCATAGACTTACCGCTGTCCCATCGGGTGACTTTCATTAAAACAATAACTCCCTGAACATAGTTATTTAACGTTAAGTGTTAACTGACTTTCTAAAACTATTTGAGAGTTGAGCACTTGTAGCAATATAGTTTCTAAATATAACTGAGATAAAGTTGTTTATAGTGTTCACAGTAAGTATCCGAAAAAACTTACCTTTACATGCATCCGGTAAAGAGGCTCCAGGGTTTGTAAATCTTCTTTGTGGACAAGCCGAACATTTGCAGGATGTAAAATAACCACTGTAATGGTCCTTGGGACACATACTTCTTGTTTTTTTCTTCTGAACTCTCCAGGAGGGCACGGAACTTAAAGAAAGGAATAATTTGTAACTTATATATTTAACAAAATCCTTAACAATGAAAGCATATACCAAGATTTTTCACGCAAAAGGTTAATCTATGTTTCAAATTCATTCTGTTTTAAACTATAAACAAATTGAATATCGTTTAAGATTTACTAATTAATAAAATAATTTCCATAATTTAGTTTTTTTTTAGAATTAAGCACAAAGCTACACATTCGGTAGAGAAAATGAATATTATTTTCAAAATCTATGAAACTGAATTATAGAAAATCATGGTACTTAACATTATACTGCTCTTGGAGAGATCTAACAAACACAGTCTGTTAATTTTCTTGTCCTAGAATGATGCCAGTCGTCATGGTCAACATGTTTCAACATGCGTATTGGGATATTTAGTTTTTGATCTGACTGTAGTGGCCTGTACTGCTTTCACTGATCAGCAACTTCCATGAACGGATGCTGTGTGAAAAATAAAAAAAAAGCATTTGTTTAACAAAAGTGCTTATTCTACATCACATACAGTTTGTTTAATTAGTCTCTTTATACAGTGATGTGTGAAAGTGTTAGGACAAAAGAATATTTTGTCATTCTTCCCATTTTATGTGATAATTCTTTCATGTCATTACTGATTGTAGTAATGCTAGTGATTCACTGACCGCTTTTAAAAGTTAAATGAACCAGGGTGAGAATACTTATTATATTTAGAATTCCCTACACTTGTACCTTGAACACGTCATAAGTTGAATTAATATGGCGATAAAATTCAGGGCCTGAAATAAGTGTACTGCATGCAATCTATTAACTACGTAAAATGAAGCTAGCATATTGTACCAGTATATACCAGAAGGAATCAATTTCATAGCAAACCACAAATAAACCTTGATAAAAACAGTAACAACACATACACAATGTTATCTTGTCGTTCCACAGACAAAAAGTCCAAGAATTGTCAGTGGAGCAGAAAGTTTGCATAAAAGCTTTATGTGATACTAGTTGGTCTCTTCATCAAATTTATCTGTAGTGGTCCCAGAAAACTGACTGCTACTGGTCTCAAGCATGACATAAATGTCAAGTGATAGAAAAATGTCCAGATTTAAAGTATCAAGAAGATTTGATGATTATGGAATATTTGATTGTACAGCAGTTAAAAACCTTTACTTTGTTCTCCAGATATTGTCAAGAAACTGTACTGCTGATAATTGGAAAACTGTTATGTGGATGGATTAGTCCTAGTTTGAAATAGTTAGTTCAAAGTGCATGCTGTATGTCCCCTGGAAGAAAGGCAAAAGATACTTCGATGCATAGCACCTGTGATACAGCAGGGGAGAGACATTGTGATGGTTTGGGGGTGCCACCTCAGCATGAGATTTTTGCAAACTGTATGGAATAATGGACCAATGCAAGTACCACCAGATTTTGATCCATCATGGTAGACAGAGTGCTTTGCTAACTATTGGTAATGAATTCTAATACAAAGATAATAACCCCAAACAGTCATCCAACCTATTCAGAAATTAATTAGCTGAGAGATATGCTGCTGAAGTTATTCAAATGATACAGTGGTTCACACAGACTGGATTTCAATCAGATTGAGTAGATCTAGGACTTGATAGACATACAACTTGCCAAATCAAAAGTGACTTCCAATGTAAATATATGGAAGTGTATTCGACACATTGCAAGTAAAATTCCAAAGAAAACTGTGATTAAACATCTTTCCATGATTATTAAACAAAAGGAGGACACAACAAATATTCACTGTTTGCTAAACTCAAACATTATCACTAAATTTCTATTGCACTAAATGTCAATAATAATAAAAATATTGATGTTTTACCTGTGATTTACCTTTAACTCTTCTTTGAAATTAGCCTGAAATCTCATTTTTGATTTGTCCTAACACATTTGCACAGTACTACAAAATGGACTTAAATGAAATTAAACATTTTTACAGGATAAAGGTTGATATCTTGTGAAACTATGGAAATCACAAAATAAATAACACACTATGAGATGGTGCCTGAGTAAGCTGATGTTTTCACAAGATGAACAGCCAGTAATAACAATGAATTCCTACATTTAATGATTCTGCTTTTTGGTGTATGTTATGAGGATAATAGGTTAAACTCAAACAAATATAGCGTTGTAAAATAACAATAATTTATACCACACCTCTAAGAGTTGAGATGCAGTGTATCGTTTGCTGATGTCCACTTCTAGACACCTGTCCAGGAAGTCTTGAAACACTGGAGACAGGTTGTCTTTATTTTCAATGTTTGGCTTTCCATTTTTTGATATTAAATCAAATATCTGAAAAAGAGTGAGACTTGATGACTAAATCAAGTATGTACAAATCTTTAGATAATCCTTCCTAATAATGTCTAAATATCACTAAAGGTATACCTTTATAGTAGTTAAATACCATGGGTGAGTTATTTAGTGTGTTAGTGTTTATTTTTAGTTGGTTAACAAAATGGTAGTCATGCTATTGCAGAAAATATAGTTCAAGAAGTTGAAAGATAATAATATAACATGTACATTCTACAACATTCAATAATAAACTGTTTGTTACTGTATACAGTTTTGTCAAATGTTCATCATTATCTTCAACACATCTTCATGTTTGAATAATGTGAACAGTGTTGTTTTTATTATAGCTATTCTCCGTAGTTGGTGAAAGACATTCTTGACAAAGCATACGATTGGGTTTTAAAGTGCAAATATGTATCTTTTAAGAATTTAAGTACTGGTTGTAATTACTGGTTACCAACATTTACCATGTCACTATTTTCCTGATGATAAGGAGGTTGACCATTGACCATTTCAATGGCTGTTATGCCAAGGGACCAAATGTCAACCTCAGGTCCATACTGTGTCCTTTTAACTAATTCTGGAGCCATCCAGGGACGAGTTCCAACCAATGATGTTCGCTTATTTTGTTCTGGGGAGAGCTGAGCACTAACTCCAAAATCAGCTATGTGATGGAAAGAAACAAACATAAAGTTATCGTCTGAGAGAAAAAAGAAAGCATAAATAACTGCGAGTCAGCCTTACTAATTTAGTTTAACTCTAATTTTCGTTTCTTCTCTTCTTACTGCAAATTTTGACTGTAAAATAGAAATATGTAATCATCCAAATGCACAAATAAAACTTGTCAGCATGTGAAAAGTTGATATAATTCCCCTTAAAAATGTCAAATCCAACTAAATATACAATTTGCTTTATAATTACCAAATACCTAAATCCAACACTTAAAAATACAGTCTGAAAGTGAAATTATTTCCATTTTTGAATTAGGTTTGCCATAGATTTCCTTTTCTTTATTCATATGTATCATACATTTATAAACATTTAGTTATTAAATCAGAAAATAATTTATGTAATTTCTTGCAACAATGTGGGCTAGTAGTTCATTTGACATAGATTGTAATGTTACTGGTAAGTACACATAAAATCTTCCTTTTATGTCAAGTTACAATCCTGTTGATTAACAGCACAATAAGTAGTTGTGTTACACACAGCTGGATTTATTTCATTATATGTTTTAAGTTTACAGAAAAAATCGAATCAAGGTTTAAAAGTATTCAGTGCTTTATACAGTTGGAAAAGTCTATTTTTACTTGGGAATTATTTCTTAATAATATTTTTCAAATTTGATATTGAAGTAAAAACAAAAAAATAAAGAACCAGAGTGTAAATTCAAACTATGAAATGTAACAGCAACTATTTAAAATAATAAAATAAAAACATGGATATATTCTCTTAGAAATTAGTCACAAGATGTATGAAGTTATAAAATGTACATATTTTGTACTGAACGTCAGAACTGAAAACATTTGTACTTATGGGTATGTAATTTATGTTGATTAACAAGTTACTTTTTATATAATCTGGCAACCCACTGATATCACGTGATGTTTTAACATCTTCATAATATATGTACATTGTCAAGTAATCTATGTTAACATGAAACTGTTACAAACAAGCTAACATACTTAAAAATGCTTGTGTTTACTAAGGCATCACATGTTTAAACACTTACCTAGTTTTATGGTCCAGTCCTTCCCAAGTAAAATGTTGTCTCCTTTAATATCTCTGTGGACAATGTTGTTACGATGGAGATATTGTATTGCCTGGAGTATCTAAATGAAATATGAATTTATTTCAAAATTAAATGTTTTATGAGAGAAGTGTAATTTTAATTCAGTGTCCTTGTTGTATTCAATATTTTAGATATGTATATATGTATGTATTTTTTGTGACAGTTGGAGACAACAACACAAAGATATCAAAGTTTCTGCACATTAATAACTACCAGAAGTACTTTCATCATGTTATTAGGTTGATATATTAGTTGTTTTAACATCTGTTGCCAACAGGTAAAGATTCTTACTAACACTAACATCCAACATCAACCTGGCCATGAGTTAAGTGTGGGCTTTGTAGGTTGACACCCTAACCTTGAGTGACTACCCCTCGGTAATTTTAAAATTAAATCATTTCTGAATTAAGGTATTTGCTGTTATGTCACCAATGTTTTTAATGAAAAATGAACTGTTTTAATATTTCCCATTTCTATTATTTATATATTTTATTTTATATTTACAGTACAATATTAAGCAATACTTTTGTTGCTAAGCAACATGACAAAAGCCACTTCAGGAAAGTACGATTACCAAAACACACTGGCTTCTCTAGATATTAGATGTTTAACAAACGAATGTACCCAGCAACTGTCATGTTTTAAGGTTGATATGTTCCGCGTGACGGAGGTGGACTGGCTATTGTGCCAAGACACATGGGCTTCCTTGAATGAAATTTATAGGTCACATATGACTCTGATTACTGGTGGGATGGTATGAGCCCCATCTCATAATGAGATGGCATGCTCCTCCCCCCAAAGGGTCTATTTCACTATAAAACTACAACCTATATAGTTTTCTTGCTCAGCAACACGACACAGAACTCATTATTGCAAAACATCTTTACCAAAATATATTGACTATTTTATATACGTGCAGTTGTTATACAAGGTACCACTTCTTTTATACGTGGTTTTTTGCTACCTTTCCTTTCAACATTAAGATGCACACACAGGTGTATAAGTACTAACACGCAGATGCACACCATCAAGATTCACTTAGTGAGGGTGCAAAATTTCACATTTCAAGGTTCTTTCTTTTTGGAGCTATGGTGCCCACACATACACACCAAAGATACACAGTTTTATTATTATAGATAAACAATGTTTAGCATAATATTGCTTGCACAACATACATAGTAGATTTTTCATGTTTCCATGTAATCTTGAAAGACCAGACTGTTGCCTGCAGTAGTTTTTAAATATGTACTCTTGATAACTTTAATTAGTTTTGTGATTTTGGAAAAAATCAATTTTATAATTGTAAACTTGTAACCCATTTTCATACTGAACCACTTTGTAAGTTTACACAGTATCTATTTTATTTAAACAATTACCTTTTTCTTAATGTTATTCTATTTTGAAATTAATAGCTGGTGTGATAGAAGATTAATAAGGTGCTATGCATTTAATACCACAGATATAAGTTTCATGCGATATTTAGTGCAGTTGAAATTTCCCAATAGTAAATTAATAATAATTTTTGTTCACTTGTTGAAAATGTGCTCCATATAATACACTGGAAGTGAAACTTTCTGTAACTCTAGAAAGAACTGCAGGGAGTTTACGCTAGATGGAGCTTCATAATTACACTCTGAAATATTATTTAAAATTTCGTCATCTCTCGAGAAATGAAAGTTTATGGAAGTAAGTATCCAGAGTTTTGGCAAGGAACCAGGATGACTGTTGAATAAACGTTAAAATAAATTACAATCATCGGATCTCTAAAACCTCTTAACAGTTACTAATAACAATCAATATAACATACTTCTTTACATACTGCCGCTGTTTCATTTTCATAAAGACGGGTTTTGGCAAGAACACCAGCCAAAGATCCAACTGCTAGATGTTCCATTATTACCTAAATAAATAAAGTTTAAAATTTCACTTACGTTTTATATTTTAATAAAATTATACATGACAATGAGACAAAATAATTTATTTTTCCTATTTTAAGATTCTGTCAGTAATCACATATCTAATAAAAACAGAAAAGTTATTCAAACAATCGTTCATGAAGTAGGAACTGAAGTCACATCAGTTATTTACCATTTTTTAAGTGTGAGATTTTTATTCTCTAGAAAGATTTGTGGTTCAAAAATATATATATCAACTCAACTTCAAGTGTTAAGGTAGCGTGAATTAGCAAAGACCACTTTTATACATTTTTTTGCTTCTTCAATTCAAACTTTTATTTTTGTACCTCAAAAGATGTTTTACATTTCATGAAATATGCTCTTTCATATATTAGTAACTAAAGCTGTAATCTGATTCTTAACATTTATAAAATATTAAATTGGATTGTATTTTGTGTGAGAAACTGAAAATTAAAATATTTATTGCATTACACACTAAACAATGTTTACAGTTTTGTAAATAATGCTGCATTTGAGGGTATTGCATAAGATGCTAATAATTTAACAAACTCAACCTTTCCTGAATAAAATAATTTCAATAACCACGTGTAAAACTTTGTGTGTGAAACACACAAAGAAGACGAATAAAGCAAAGTAAAAACTAAAGAGTGCTGGTGAGAGATAACATAGTGGAAGAAACTTAGAATGGAAATATAAAGTTATTGTGTCAGAAGCAAATATGGCTGCTCCCACACTAAAACTATCACGTAGTATTTATAACTCTAATTTAAACAAAGCAGACCTCTAAGAGTGATATGCAGAAATATTCTTCAACTTGTAGGGTTGCTTGAAATTGACCACTTAATTAATTAAAAACAGTACGTTAGCCTACACTCTATAACAGGTAAGATTAAAAACAAAAGAGAATTAATATGTACGTAACACTAACAACACTTACCCAAAGTTCATCACCATCAATAAAGCTATCCAAATACTTGACAATGTTTGGATGTTTATAATTCTTCATTATTGAAAGTTCGGTGATGAGAAAGTCTTTTCTAAGTTGCTTCGTCAGATTAATCTTTTTAATAGCAACTTCCAACCCAGTCTCAGTTGTTACGGCAGTATAGACAGTTCCTGAACCACTAAAACAATAAAAGAAAGTACACTACATTACAAAATTTTTACTTTTTCTTGTTCCAATTGCTTATGCCTAACGTAAATGGAAAAGACCTATTTTTCTCTTCAAACTTTACTTTTGTGACCTGGGTAATGAAATATTCAAATTTACCCATATTCCATAACATTCCATGTAGATTCAGTGCTAATTAGATAATAAAGAATTTTCTCGAACTTTCTAGAATGTGGTAGGTCTTCCAAGAATTTACAAAAACCTTTGGGAATTTTCTAGAACTTTCCATGGTAATATATATACAGGGGCTCACCACTAACCACTTTAGTTTAGTTCCAGCTGCCTAAGTGACACATAGACCTATCTGATTTTATCTAAGCTGTCATCAAGAAGCTGCAAGCACTTTCCAGATGCATTCTGCTATGTAGGTGGCCAGTTTATCAAGGGGATCAAGTGTGAGAGAAGAAAAGAAGGATCCGTCAAAATCATCCAAAAATCATTTCTGGAGACAAGAGTCAGATTCAAAATGCTGATGTGAGAGACAGTACCACGTCTGAACCAGGTATACTCTCCATCCATTCAAGAAAGGTGTGATAGATACGAACAGTGAATCAAAGATAATCCAAGTGGGTGTAGAGTGGTTAGAGTGTTACATACAACACTAAGCAAGTGAACTGTATCCAAAACCCATGCTTCTGGGAGCCGTCATCCATACTGTGGGAGGATAATGATCATACTCTCTTCAAGTTCAAAACACATAGAGGATCTCAAACCACCCCCGATTTAAGAACAGAGCACATTTTAAGTATGTAAAATGATAAATCAATCTGGGAACCCAATATCCAGTCTTCAGAAAATGTCTACCACAGAGAAATTAACTCCCTCTCAAGAGTGAAACTGACCAGAACCAACCCAGGTGCAGAAACATCCACGGAATAAGATACATCAACGAGAACAGAAGATAAGGAACTGTAACATTTCTCAGCACCTCTACTACAATCCACTACACAGATGGAGTATATAATTGAGCGTGGAAGATCGACATCTGTAATACACGTATGAGGACTTATGTTGGTTGGTTTTACTCTAAATCCAAAATTCAATCATTGGCAACTGACATCGAGGTCTGAGTAGGTGGAGAGATCCACATTTATGGGTTCAACTGAAATTTGACGTCTTACTTCTTTGGTTTTTGTATGCTTTAATGTGGCGGTTATCATGCCTTTCACACCACCACCCTACTCTGCAGTGAATGATATTTCTATATGGAATTTTTAGGCAGTAAATCATTAAAAAGTATGCCTCTAAAATCCACCACTCCACCAGCTTGGAAATGGAAGGTAGTAAGAACTATCAATCTCCACTAGAAGAATAGAGAGGCGCATGAAACACAGTGGAGAGTATAAAGGAATAATAATACCTGAAACAGTGCAATGGATGACCACAAAAACCCAAACTTTAAAAGCAAACTGTGATGACTTACTCAATACAAGGCATAGTAGGGATGGACAGCTGTCCTATTGTTCTTTAGCCATGTAGGCCATGAGTGGTATGGTCAGAGACGAGCGTATTTGTAAAGAAATTCCATCTTGAGGAAAACCTATAAGTGATCTTTCCAACAGTATGGTGGCCCAGCATGGCCAGGTGATTGAGGCACTCGACTCGTAATCCGAGGGTCACAAGTTCGAATCCTCGTCGCACCAAAAATGCTCACCCTTTCAGCCGTGGGGCATTATAATGTGACATTTAATCCCACTATTGGTTGGTAAAAGAGTAGCCCAAGAGTTGGCGGGGGGTGATAATGACTAGCTGCCTTCCCTCTACCTAGTTTTACATTGCTAAATTAGAAACGGCTCGCGCAGATAGCCCCCATGTAGCTTTGCGTGAAATTCAAAACAACCAAACCAATCCAGCAGTATGCACTGCATAGCCATGGAACATAATGAGCAAGTCAATATGGCTGAACAGTGTGGATTTCAAACGCTAAAGAAACTTCCGTCGGGTACAATTCACTACAAAATTAGACCTAAACAATAAGAATTAGCATAAAAAAGGAAATAAGGTTCCTGAAAAAAATAACTAAGAATCATAAAATAACTCACAAGTCAAAGTCACATGGAAATTTGAAGAATGACTACATGTGGGATTCGATAGTCCAAAAAGGAAGAAATTTGATACAATGCAAATAGTGAGAGATTAATGTATTAATAATCGTCTACATGCCTGACTGTAGAAGTTCCACTAGGGAATAACAAAGATGAGACGACAGAGAAAAAGTAAGGTGTCAAATTTGATAAGAAGATATTTGGAACAAACTACGAGAGAACAACAAAAGAAATGAATAAGCAAGCAAACTATATTCAAAACCCTTTTTCAGTTGCAAAAGAAGGCAGATAGACGGTAAAATGTAGAAAGAAAAATATCACAAACAGAGTATGGTTGCAAAGGGATAGAGAGGCAGGAAGGAAAATCACAGATGAAAACCATGTGGCAATGGAACATTGAAGAGTACACGCAGGAAATAAGTCTTTTTGATTTACACATGAGATAAGAGTAAAAAACGGAAGGAAGGTAAATCAGAGAAAATTAGAATATACTTTCCCTAGTCTTTTAGGTTTTGGAAAATAAAGAGCAATTCAACTAAAGAAGAAATGTGGGATGACAAAGAATAAATGAAATATCATTGGCAAATAAATCAGACTACCAACGTCAAGATTAAGGGAATAATGAAAGAAATATTAAGAAAAGATTGGAACAAGGAATACGTAAAAAGTGGATTGAATGGGGACTGATTGAGGCAATGGAAAACCACATTAAAATATCAGTTAAGAAAAGCCAAAGAGGACGACAAATCTGAAGTAAACTTATCAATATGTAGGGAGAGGTAAATACCATATGATACTGGGAAAAAAAATGAAAAACGTGGGACAAAGCCAACCGATAAAAGAAAACCAAATGCCATATGGTATTCCAAATTAAAAATCCAAGTAATAATCTTAGAAATATAATGAAAAATGGTCCAATCAGCTGAAAACTCCTGGCCCGAAGACCAATGTCACAAAACATTTCATTTATGTTACTAAATTCCTCTTCCATGGAAAAAACCAAGGATGAAGATGGAGGAAAGGAAGAGCAAGATGAGGCAAGACTGAGTTGCAAAAGAAGGCAGACAAACGGAGAAAGAGAAAGCTGGATAAGTCAGGGAAATCACGCCTGTAAAGGCCAATGAGAAGAGCCTGAGATTGAGTGGTATGGGTGAAAAAATTATCCAATGAAAAACTTGCATGTGATGATAAATATATAGGTATTTTTTGGTTCATTCATAACTGAAGCACTGATCGTCATGGCAATAGGATAAGAGACTGCAAGTGAAAATAAATGTAGTTGATGGTTGAGGGATGTGGTAAGGACATCAGTGTAAGGAGTATGTCACTGTAGTTGAAGCCACCAGAAAACGAGAGGACCAAGAGACCTCTTCATTGGATAGTTTTTGTCCAAACAAGAAAGATGAACTGCGGCTAGACTGAAACACCGAAAACGTGACTCACAGTGATATGGATATCTTGCGTGTTGGCCAAGAAACTAAGGTCCAACAAAATAAAACATATTGAGAAAGAATGCCACTTTGGTGATTCGGATACGCAACCACTGCTAAACTGTTGATCGACTTATGAAAAACAATGTTTGATCAGATGCAGTAAATGATCCTAAATCCAAAAGCTCCAGTGTTGAAATGATAAGACTTCTCAGCAACAAATCAACACCCCGAAGCCTCCCTGTTGATCGACCATTTCCCTCTATTCATGAATGTAACAAGTAAATTCGAATGAAGACGATAAACTGGAATATATTTGCTTATGTTTGGATTTTGTCCATTCACTGAAACAGTTCGTTGTTTATCGTAGGAGGAAAAGCAATAGATGCCTGCAAAGGTTCCTATGCAAGATTACTAATTGTGAAGAGCTCAAATATCAACTCAACCACAAGGGATTAGAGCAGTCAGGGCAGACCACAACCTGAAAAGCAGTAGCACCTCGTCAGATATCAGGAATGTTGAAGGAAGACGTCTCTGGTATGATTAAACAGCCCACTCGACCTATCATCTCGAGAACGTTAAGAGTACAAAAGGCAAACTCCTGTTCAGAATGAGCTATCAGTCACCAGTCATCCATATAATAATGAAAACGTTTCCTGAGAACAGAGAAATTTCGAGAGAATTCTGAACCTATTCAACGAAAAACACAAGTGACCAAATCTAGGATTAGTATGCAAAGCTGATAACTCACCCCAAAGATATGGTCACAACTGTGGAGCTATAAGGGAAAGATTTTTAAATGCTACTGAACGTATAACAAAAATTAAACAAAAAGGAATATATGTTCTTATAAAAACAGAAAACTGACTGATGAAGTAATATAATTAATGTAAAATAATACATTCTAATTAATTAGTTCTACGTTCCAAAAATGAAGTTTTTATCTATAATATTTTAGTACTGAGTACAAATTTACCTCTAAGCCACTATACCATTCTTTTGAACACAAGACTTTCAAACTCACCCTTGGCTAATTTGTTTCATCTCTGTATATTTCTCATTGGGATCTCCCTCAGAAACAATACTTCTTAACACTGTCACCATTTCCTCGTCTGTCACTTGTTTTTCATATTCCTCAGTTGGTGTATTATTTCTGTCTTTATTTGGCTCCTTTATGGAAACAGCAGTGCTTAACTGCTCCACGTTTTCCTGTTCTGTCACTTTCTTTTCATTAGCTTTGTTGACCACAGTCTTCTTAATTACGATGGCATCTTCCCCATCCAGTCCAGGTGCTGAATACTTTTTGACTTCTTCTTCATCAGCAGATATTACGTACTGGTAAAGACAAGCAGTTATTAATTTTGCAACTCTGACGTTATCAGAGGCGTGTTTAAGTAGAGTTTAGAGAAGGCTCAGCCCCAAAGCCCTTGATCTTAATGGGAGCTCACTGATAATTTTATTCTATGTAAAATTATTTGTGTGTAAAATCTACAGAAATTAATAGCCCCTGGTATTACACAATCTTGAATCTGCTACTGGAAATAATAATTCTAAGCCAATGATATATTTGCAGGGAAACTGTGAATCCAATGTTCTGTCACCAGTAAAGTCATCAAAGAGATGCTTTTGAATTATATAAGCCCAAGACTGTGGAAAACTACAATAACCTAGACTGCCATGTGTAAAACCCAGTGAAATAACCTCAAAGTAATATTGAACACTATGGTCTGAAATTTATCATTTAAACCAACTGAAGATTTGTACTGTCAATTACTGCTTGTATTACAGTAGAATACTCCTGAACAGGATGTGAAGAGAAATTCTGAGGGTCTAACTAAAGAAAAAAATAACAAATTTGGAGTCTCCCATTAGCACTGCGGGCTTATGCTGCTACAAATCAGAGTTCAATACCCGTGTTGGGCTGAGCACAGATACTTTTTTGTGTACAGGATGGCCCGTAAGTATCTACCCATCCATATATTGTGTCTGATCAACGTTATAATACTAATGATGAGTTGAAGGCAGCTGTTACCGTAGCATTTGGAATAATAACCCCTGCTATGTTGAGGAAAATGTCTCACAGAACATGGCGTCACATAATATTATGCAGCAAGCGAGAATGAGTAACAGCACACAGATACATTGGATACTTAAGATACATGGATAGGTAGGGACTTACGGGCCACCCTGTAGTTTTGTACTTAAGCACAAACAAATTGATTTGAAGTTGTAAAGTTGTTTACTTCTCGTAATAATGTCTTTCATACACCGATACGCATAACAGAAAGTAAATAATATAAAGTATTATAAAACAACTACTAAAATATCACAAAAACATGCTTTTGTGAACAAAGATTAATAATTGTCTCTCGACTTTTGTATAGAATATTATTAATTACACCATTAAAGTTACTTACAAAGTTGAATATCGTATTCAGACAAAGAATCAACCTCTCGTGTTTTTATTCTAGCACCTCTTGTTTTATGCCGTTGGTGCAATATAAATCATTTAATGACAATAAAAAATAAGAAAGCCTAGACAAGTAATCCTGACATTCAGTTAGTGTCTAATCATCAATAAATAATACAATAGATAATCCTGTGATTTCGTATAAATGAAAGTTTTTGCTGTTGTTTTGTTTAATTGCCTAAGGGATTATCAGTAAATATAATACATTAGATGGTTTGAGTTAAAATCTCACCTTTAACATCCGAAGGATTAGATAGCATAATCCAACTCCAACGAATGCAATAAACCTCACAAAGTAAGTTATCAGGTTCCTTAGGCTGTCTAAATAGGAACCTTCCATTGGGCAACCTTGGTTACATCTCCTAAAATCAGGATAACTGATAATAGAAAGTAAATTTAGAATGTTAAGTAGTCCTACTGTAATTTATGTAACATTAGTCTTATATAAATATCGATAATATAGATACAAATCTTTGTAAAAATCCGTACGACCAACAACTACAATTACATTTCTGTAAATATACGGTAACTGTAAAAATTAACACAAAAGACTTGCTTCGTTAATTATTCATTCCACAACATGTTTAAAGATACAGCTAATTAATGACGCATTCAGTCCAATAAAAAGACACAATACCATCTTTGTTTTAGACCGATGTTTCGCAAATTCTGTTAACACGAAATAATCAAGTTAATTTTCTACTGATAAAACTATAAAAACTGGTGTCATCGAATCTCACGACTTACCCATAACCAGGATATTTGGTGTTCATAATTGATATTAATGAGCTTTTCAACTTCCAACCATGATTATTTCTTTCATGGGTTATTTTCTGTAAGAATGTTAAAAACAGAACTTGGAAGAGAAGTAAAGCAATAATTAATGATGTTATGACGAACACTGAAAATCTCAGTAGCTTGATGGCTTTCGACAAATTTGATCTTATTTGTCTTAAATACATCATTGTTAACATTATTGACATACCACATACGAAAAGTAAGTATACTTTTTCGAGTGGTAGCAATTTTTCCACCCACGGAGAGTAAATCAAAATTATACGACTCAAGTAAATATCATAAGGAAGCATATCCATTTTTTCATAACGTTTTTTTGAATCAATTTGACCGTTTAACGTTGTTCGAACTGGTTTCTTAGCAACGAGACGAGTCAATTGTTGTTATGAGGGGTGGTTATTGCTGCAGTTTTCTATTTTAATGGCAAGAACAACGATATGTACTTCTAAACCAAACTTATTCAGTTGAAGACAGCAAAGAAGGTTTTAAATGTTGAAGAAAAAAAACTCGTGTAAAAATATTCATTAAATAAATGTTCGAAAGAAAATAGTGACAAACATCTAATATCGTATGAGTTTTTCTGGAGGCTTGTATTTAATACTTTCAACAAAATATAATTTCAAATTAAGGAAGCATCGAAAACAATGCGTTTTACATACATGTAAAAATAATTCTAGTACGGTACTTTGGGAGGGATATTTGGAAATTAGTTGATGTATTATAAACGTAGGAAAAGCTTTATTACTCCATGACTATTGGTAGTTCTTAGAAACCGTCCTATACTTTTATACTTTTTGTTAATACATCAATATCAGATTAATCAGAGTAGGATTAAAACTAACAAAGCTTCAGAACATTATAATTTATACACTGCTATTTTAATTTCTAGTACATAACCCTTCAGTGTGTCAATGGACTCGTGCTGCTAAACACCGGCTTTCAATCCTTGTGGTCGGCAGAATACATATAGTCAGTGATGTCGAGAAACCCACTTGTTGAGAATTTTGTATGCAAAGACGGCTCGTTTTGGGTTCAGAAAATATTTTAAATAGAAGGTCGAAACGTTGTTCGCTCTTCTATTTAAAATATTTTCTGAACCCAAAACGAGCCGTCTTTACATATAGAATACATATAGCTCACTGTGTGCTTTTATGTCTAATTCAAAATATAGAGTTATGGTATGTATTTTTATTATTATGCTAAGTCATAGCGATTTTGGCTAGCAGGCGTTAATATCGCACTAGATATTTGAATGGAATATTTACGCTAAAAAGTATGTTGTTATTGATTTGTTTAATGTTGCGTTAAAGTCATTAACAATGTTTAAGGTGTTTTAAAGCATCTTGCCTAGAGGCTTAAAGGGGAAAATACGATATGAAGAGTTGTTGTTGTTGTTTTGAATTAAGCACAAAGCTACACAATGGGCTATCTGTGCTCTGCCCACCACGGGTATCGAAACCCGGATTTTAGCGTGTAAGTCCGCAGACATACCGCTGAAGAGAGCGTTGATTTTCTGTCAGTGGCTTTGTAATTTGTGTTTGATGTATGTACTTTTATATTTTTATACTAATTCTAATGTGAGTATAAATGTAATAACTAACATTTATTAGTTTATTCTGAAGTGTACAAATGTAATACATTTGTAATTTATACTTCATTTCTTTACATTTACACAGTGCTTGCTAACTGGCAATAATGCGCAGATAGCCCTCTCTCTCTCTCTCTAGGTGTTTGGGAATATAAATTTGTATACCCAGGAAGGTCAGGTACACTAGACCTCTTCCTCCTTCCTTTACATTGTTTTAGTGGACTTATTAATATATTTAAAGTAAATACAGAAGGCCAGAGTGATAATCATAACTCAGGCCCTAATGTATATTGTTTTTTCAGTTTTGTATTTTTATAAGTCTGAAACAAGGCCTGGCATGGCCGAGCGCGTTAAGGCGTGCACTCGTAATCGGAGGGTCGCGGGTTTGCGCCCGCGTCGCGCTAAACATGCTCGCCCTCCCAGCCGTGGGGGTGTATAAAGTGACGGTAAATCCCACTATTCGTTGGTAAAAGAGTAGCCCAAGAGTTGACGGTGGGTGGTGATGACTAGCTGCCTTCCCTCTAGTCTTACACTGCTAAATTAGGGACGGCTAGCACAGATAGCCCTCGAGTAGCTTTGTGCGAAATTCCAAAAAACAAAAACAAAAAAAAACAATAAGTCTGGAACATAGGTGGCCTGTTTTATTTTAGCACTAGCTTTCTTCTTAATTTTTATTATTATTTTTAATTACTTTATATGTATATTTTTCTTTTTCTTTTATTTTGTTTTATTTATTTTATTTATTATTATTTTTCAACTTAATTTTAGCTTCATGATCTAATGTATAAGTTTATCGGAGAGAGGTGTTTAGGACTCTCTTCATCATATATGCAAAACCTGTCTAGTTTGCACAACAGCTCATTTTTTCTCCAATTATTATCGAAATATTTTATTGTAGTTTGTAGAAGTCCACGTGGTATTGTTTTTGTATTATAGTATTTGTGCATGAACTTTAAGAAAATGGTTTTGGGTACTATATACACTTTTGTAATTAATGTAGTCTGTAATGTTTGTAGTTTGGTTTGTAGTTGTTTTTCACTTACGTTAATCCATGCAGGAGTTGCAAAATATATTTCTGGTCTTATATATGTTTTGTATATTTTAATGATGTTTTCTGGTGTTGTTCCATAATTTTTACCAGTTAGACTCCAAGCATAGTTTATTCTTCGCCAAATTTGAGTTTTTATGTTATTTACACGTTTTACCCAAAAAAGTTTAGAATCATGTGTTAGTCCTAAAATTTTGCAGATGTACCAGTGTGGAGAAGCTCTCCGTTCACGTAAATCTGGGTATGTACTTTCTGATGTTTCGTTGATTTTGAAAATATCACTAATTGTGTCTTTGCTGTGTTTGTTTTAATTCCATATTTTTGGCAGTATTCACTAAATTTGTTTAGTTGAGGTTGAATGTTAGTGGCTGCAATTTCTAGTGTAGGCAGATAGCTCTCGAGTAGCTTTGAGCGAAATTCAAAAACAAACAAACTGGCAATAACTTTCATAAGTTTACTTTCGAATTTTATCTCACATTAAAAAATCTCTAGTGGGTCTGTTATTGTTTCGTAGCGTCGGAATTTATAAATGCTAGGTTACTGAGTTTCTAAAGTGTTTTAGTATGAGTTAGTTGTTGTACAACCGAAGTCAGTATGTTTGAAAATAATGATCTCAGTGGTACAAGGTATGTTAATGTGGGGGATAGTTATTATTTTGAGATTTTTTTCGATATAATGGAACTATTCCACGAGTATTACATTCTTTGGTTCATTATCATTTATAAGTAGGAAATTTAAATCGGCTGATTTTCTTAAAAAATGTTTGACTTATGCTTATGATATTCTTCTTATATAAAATTACAAATAATAAATAAAAAACAAACATAATATTTTCTTATTTGTTTGAAGTTCTCGAAAGTGACTAAGATTATCATGTGGTGTAGTAGCTGAAATACTTGGTTCTTTACCTTCTAGACTCTGTTTCCATTCTGTGTAGATATATTTTTATTACTTTTCTAGTTTCTGTGGGTCGTTTATATAGAGTGAAATAATTTTTAACTGTTTATACAATTGTTAAATAGTTAATTATTATTATTCAGGGGCTAACAATCTAAGTTTGTACTTTTGTACTTGAAGAAGAAATGTCCTCATATTGAAAACGCTCATATTATAAGGTATCGTATTTGTGTGTTAAACCGGTTTCTTGAACCTGTCTGTTTCCCTAAGATTATTATTGTCAACATTATAAAGACATTTATTGTCCCTATTAAAATATGTTTTGTTATTTTCTCCCCAGATAAAGCAGTCAGTATTTTAATCTCTATTTATTTCTGCTTAATACAATTAACATTGTGATATCTGTAAGAATGGTTTTCAGTTTATTCGCTTTAGTGCACTGATATATAATTATACAAACAATAGAACTCTAGAGAGAGAATTTAATTACCATTTCAAATAAAATAATAATTTCTTCTACAGCTTTTTGAGCAAATTACTAAACATTTAAATATATAGTGTGATTTAAATTGTTTTTTTTTTAAATTTAGAACCTAAATTTTATGCTCGATTGTCTCGTGAATTATGCCTTCTCTTTAACTTAATGGAAAGCGTAAATACAAATAAAAATAAAGTATTCCTGAAATAAAGTCTTCCTTCAAGCATTTTATCCAAATTCGCTCTCAGATACTTCCCTATGGCACAGCGATATGTCTGACACAAACCGTTAAAAACAGTTTAGATATTTGTGATGGGCAAAGCACAGACAGCACATTGTATATATTTGGGCTCAATTCCAAGCAAATAAAAAATGCTGTCAAGTTTTATGTGGACTCACTGTCAGCAAAAGACTCACAATCTATGTGTTATGGGATCGAAGCACATCGTCGAACATCTGTGACGGAAAAATATTGTGATAGTAAAATTGACTATTCCTTGGTAAAAGTTACTGGTGGATGCTTTAGACAACTTTTCTTCCCTCTCTTTCTATCTGCAGAAGAAATATGAACGACTAGCGCAGCTAACCCTAACATGTTTGGTATAATGGGGATTCGAACCCGTCAGTTACGAGTCGAATGCCTTAACTACCTGGACACGCTCTGCCCCTAGAATTGTTTTGCGAGAGTTTAAACAAGCAATAAGAGGATCCAAATTCACTAGAATACCTATCATGTCGCCACCATTTCTTATACTAGTGTGTAACACTTTCCACGACTTAAATCTTTCAATAATGAAATAAACATGAACTTTAAATCTTCTTTAAAATATAAAAAGTCAAACAACAAGTTGTAATTTGATATATTATTGTTATGTAAATATCATATATAAATGTTATGTAAACGACAACCATGTCGAGTATTATGTAAATGTAATGTAAATATAATGTAATGTCGTATTTAAATTCCCATATTTATTATTTATAATTCTATATTTATATTATTGTTTCGAGGTTTAAATCGGTGAAATTTAAAATAACATTTTAGAATTAATTAAAATTCATTTAGAATTATTCATGTAGAAATTTTTAAAACTAGATAGATTGATCACTTGTATTGGCCTGGTGTTTGTACTGTGGAATTCTGGGAAGTTACGCGATATAGTATATAAACAGACGGCGATGCGAGGGAAGGAAATCATCCATTTTTTCTCGGGTCAAGAAGTAAGTCATCCATTTTATTCGGATCAAGAAGTTTGTCTTGTTTGAGAAAGTTTAAACTGAATTTGTGAATAGAGCTAGATCGACTAAAGCGGCGAAATTTTTATTCCGTCATTCTTTACAATTCAGTCGGATTACGGATTATATCGAAAGTCAATACGAATTGGACTGTGAAATTTTGTTTGAAATTACCCATTCAAACTTCGAAAATTTCTCCGTGGGACTAAATTCACCGCCTAGATTAGAACTTTGGATTTCGGATTTGGACACTTATCCTGGATCATATTATTAAGCACAGGCCAGTACTTTTTTGTATTGTAAGTTGTTTTGATGGTTGAAACTGGATATCTGTTATTGCCATTAGATAATATATTTTGTGTCTATCACATAAGTAGATAATTATAATAAATTAAACAAGCTGCTATCTGTGTCTTTCTGTTGCGTTCAGTCCGCAATAAAAAACGTAACATTATCAACATAGATGTTTATATCTTCTTTGTCTTTTATATATCAAGTTAGTTGTGACAGCCTTCTATAAATAACGCAGTTAGTTCCATTGTAGTCTGTGTACAGGGTTCGATTATCTGGGATGAGCAATGTGCCAATACATTGTATAGTTTTGAAAACAAGTAAAAAACTAATTCTTACAGTTGCTCTTTTAAATCACAAAATGTAAATATATGAATTATTTTTTACTGTGATCAATGTAAAATTTCCCCTTCGATTAGAAATATTATGACATTACGTTTCCATAAGAAAATGATTTTGATGTTGAGGGTTTAGGTTTTTGCATATATATAATAGTATTGTTTATTTTCTGTCCACGAAACAACTTTGCAAGGTGTGGATGGATCTTTAACACAATTGATATGATGGTCCATTCGTTCCATGCAGAAGTACATACAGTTTTTAGGTTTGAATTTTGCGTTTTGCGGTTTTTGTATTTTCTGCTACATTACCTTCTCTGGATGGATCGTTCATGGGGTTTACGTGAAAAAATAAACTTTCAATTTTGCGGTTTCTATGGGTATTTTTTTACAATTAATTGCGTATCAGAAAAACAAATTTTATGTCCTACGATAACCTTTGTGTAATCACAAATTTACATAACTTCCATCCAGGAGATGGATACTTCTGGTAGTTAAGTAAGAATTTCACAAAACAAAAAATTCTAAATTACTAGAACCGAAAACTTCATGCAGTCTTTGCAAATTGCCCTACAGATGGCAAAACGAACATCTGAAGGACGAAATAGCACAAGATGAATATTGTTTTTGAAGCACAAAACGATTTATTGCTGCTATTTGAGTTTTATTCATCGCAGAAAGTAAAACCCCAGGTTTAAGCCTTTTGAATCTGTAAACTTATCGATGACCAACCAAAAGACGTATAAGATGGATACCGTGCGTACACGAACATTGCAACAGTGAATTTATTTGTGCCTTTATTTAACAGCTAGCTCTATTAGTACTGTGCAATGTTGATTTGATATTTTGAATAGTGTAGTATTTTAATGTGGTATTTGCAGCCTTAAGATAAAAGTATTGTCTACATTTGTTAACATTAAGGATAATTGTTCACATTTTAAAACATATTGTTCAAAACCAGCCCAGTCTTTAAGCACCAATTCCATTTGGTATACTGTTCACAGTTATAGTTTAATTATATATTGAAATCAATCATTTTGTTTATCGAGTTTCCTTAAAGATTCTGAGACAAACTATTAATTTATTAAAATGTATAACACGTAGAAATAGTTTTCAGTACAGTAACGTTTATAAAACATTTTATATTTGTGGCTAATACGCTAATTTACACAACCTTCAAATATGGTACAATATATACTCAATAAAAGCAAGAAATCATGTACCACACAAATATACTAGTTAGTTCCTTGTGTTCCCTGGTGGAACAGAAGAAAGTTTAGGAATATCTGGTGTTCAATTCCCAACAGTGGACACTACAGAGAGCTCAGTATGTCTTGATCTAAAAGAAAGAGAACAAAAATAGCCAATCCTCTATTTATGTCTTCAAGTTACGTTTACTTATTTTTTTAGAAAATAAAAGCAAACATTTACCTCAGACGATAATTTAAGAATGATGCTACAAATTTCTCAGTAGACGGTTTATTCAAAACAAACATCACAGTATTACAATTTGTTTCTTTGCCACTTTTGATATAACTTTCAGTCTAGTGACTCTAACTTGTCAACAACAAATACAAACAACATTTCGAACTTTTCTTTCACTGTAAATGTGACATACGATCATAAAAATTTCAGTACGTTTGCTACAGTTACAGAACAATTGTTTTTAAGTTACATTATCATCAAAATCTAAAATAATAAAAGTTTACGAAAAAACAAGTTAAAGGACTCAAAAATATTGCTACCCGTTCTATGCAGACGTATACGGACAAGTGATATCAGTGAAGAGTTCAACTTACTTAATTTGGTCAAAGAAGATCACTCCAAAATATGGCAGTTTTGACTTTCTGCCTTTCATCCACTTTATCACTTTAAAAGTTAGGGATATCAACCTCAGGTAGTCCTCGTGCAAATAAACAAACCAATCCTTTAGTTATTCAGATATTACAACAATTTAGAAATATGTTTGATAATTGTGATAAACTAGTAGAAAATAATAATATAAATTAATTCATTTTATCAAATACTTTAAGTTAATTAATAATCCAATATATCTTTCCTTTTGTCTCTTTTCAGAACAGTATCATAATTATATCATTATTCAGGGTTGTAAGGTACTCATTCAGGTGGTTGAAAACTAAATTTTAAACTGTTGGAAGGATAATAAAATAATTTTAATATTTTAGTTCACTTTTAAAGTAACATTATTAATTGTTTTCATGATAGTTGCTACTACCGTATTTGGGGCCTGGCATGGCCGAGCGCGTTAAGGCGTGCGCTTCGTAATCTTAGGGTCGCGGGTTCGCGCCCGAATCGCGCCAAACATGATCGCCCTCCCAGCCGTGGGGGTGTATAATGTGACGGTCAATCCCACTATTCGTTGGTAAAAGAGTAGCTCAAGAGTTGGCGGTGGGTGGTGATGACTATCTGCCTTCCCTCTAGTCTTACACTGCTAAATTAGGGACGGCTAGCACAGATAGCCCTCGAGTAGTTTTGTGCGAAATTCCAAAAAAACAAACAAACTACCGTATTTACGTTGTTGTCTGTTTCTCTGGCCGTCACGTGGTACAATGGGATATCTGCAATATTACAACACTAGAACCATGGAGGACAAATTGCAGGCTCTTTGAAATTTTATACCAAATTCCAGTCAAACATGTCCAGATGATTAGGGAGCTTGACTCTACATCTGAGAGTCGAGAATTTGAATCACCATTACACCAAATTTACTCACCCGTTCAGCCATAGGGGCGTTATAAGTCACAGTACATCCCACTATTCCTTGATAAAATATTAGCTCAGGCCCTGTTGGTGGATGGTGATAACTAGCTGCTTTCCCTCTAGTCTTACACTGCTAAATTAGGGACGGCTAGCACAGATAGCCCTCGAGTAGTTTTGTGCGAAATTCCCAAAAAACAAACAAACTACCGTATTTACGTTGTTGTCTGTTTCTCTGGCCGTCACGTGGTACAATGGGATATCTGCAATATTACAACACTAGAACCATGGAGGGCAAATTGCAGGCTCTTTGAAATTTTATACCAAATTCCAGTTAAACATGTCCAGATGATTAGGGAGCTTGACTCTACATCTGAGAGTCGAGAATTTGAATCACCATTACACCAAATTTACTCACCCGTTCAGCCATAGGGGCATTATAAATCACAGTACATCCCACTATTCCTTGATAAAATATTAGCTCAGGACCTGTTGGTGGATGGTGATAACTAGCTGCTTTCCCTCTACTTTATTATCACTACTAAATTAGTGACTGCTACCTCAGCCATCTCATACATAGTTTGTGTGAAATTCAATCCAAACAAACAAACTGCTCCCATTAAGACCATAGGCAGTGGAGCTGGGTCCCATAACATAGAGATAGAAGAGATGAAGGTTAATTGCTGTATCCAGGGTATAATGCATGGGTAAAACAAATGAACATTTATAACCTTACCTAAATTTGTCAATGCTCCCTCTATCAGTTAAGAACTTATAATGTAACTCTGTACTCAACAACAAACAAAATATTTTTGGGATATAAATACCTATTTCACCTAATTTTCTCTCAAGTAATGTTTATATAAAGAAATGACAAGTATATTCTTATACATTCATTTTTTGTTTTTAATATCTAGAAATTTTCTGATATAAAATTTACTGGTGTCATGTTTAGAACACAATGAACACAAAACAGGAATAATAAAAAGGATAAAACACAACCACATAAGTGTAGAGTACACAAGTAACTGTATGTTTAAAATCATATCATCAAGAACCAATCAAAGGAGAGAACATTACCTTTTATGGAGGTTAATCACAGACTATAAAACTAATTAATTCCTACGATAGAGAATAAACATTTATTATTGTACCCAGGATATAACTTACAGAGATAGAGCACATGTACCCAGGATATTAATGAACATTGATTACTGTTCACAGGATATAAAAGACAGAGTTGAAACAGATAAACTATGATTATTATACCCATGATATAAAATACAGAGCTAAAATAGTTGAACATTGATCATTGTAAGTAGGATATAACATTCAGAGATAGTAAAGATAAGCATTGCTTATTGCACTCAGGATATAACATCCAGAGGTAAAACATATAAGAACTGGTTACAATATGAGAATAAAGCATACAGAGGTGAAACAGATGAGCATTGATAACTGTAGCAAGGATATAACATACAGATTTAAAACAAATAAATATTTATTCTTCTTCACACAATATAAAAAGGAGAGGTAGAACATTTGGAAATTGATTGCTGTACCCAGAATATATAATGCAGGGGTAGAGAGATAAACAATGATCATTGTAGCCAAGATATAAAATACAGATCTAAAACAGATATACATTCATTACTGTACCCAGAACATAATATACAGAGGCAAAATGGATGAACATTGATTACTATACCCAGATATAAAATGCACAGGTAAAACATATGAACATTTATAACTGTACCGAGGACATAACATACAGAGGTAAAACAAATGAGCATTGATAACTCTACTGAGGATATAACATATACAGTGAGTACAGATGAAAATGTATAATTATACCCAGTATATAAGATACAGAGGATGAACAGATGAACACTGATTACAGCACCCACTATAAAAATACACAGTTAAAACATATAAATATTAATTTCTCTACCCAGGATATAATATACAGAGGTAGAACAGATGAATGTTGATTATTGTAACCTGGATATAACATACAGGATAAAGCAGATAAATACTAAATATTTTACCCAGGATAAAACACACAGAGGTCAAACAAATAAACAGTCGCTATTGTAAACAGGTTATAACATAGAGAAGTAACTCAGATGAACCCTCATTACTGTACCTTGGACATAACATAGAGATAGAAGAGATGAAGATTAATTGCTGTATCCAGGGTATAATGCAGGGGTAAAACAAATGAACATTTGTAACTTTATAAGGATTTAACATGCATAACATAAACAGACAAACTTTGGTAACTGTACCCAGGATATAACATACAAGAGTAAGGCAGATAAACATTGATCATTTATCCAGTACATAAATTACAGAGCTAAAATAGATAATCATTGGTTATTGTTCCCAGGGTAAAATATATAGAAAAAAACAACAACAGATGAACACTGATTACAGCACCCACTATAAAAACACACAGTTAAAACAGTTAACTGTTCATGGGATGTAACTTAAAGAGGTGATCCAAATAAACATTGATTACTGTACCCAGGATATGATATAGTGAAACAGATGAACATTATTACCACTGTACACTGGATATAACATAATAGGGTAATGCAGATGAACATTGATTACTGCACCAATGATATAATATACAAGAGTAGAACAGACGAACATTAGTTAATGTACCCATGATGTGACATACAGAGGTAGAGGAGATGAACAATAATAAATGTACCTGGGATATAACATACAGAGGAAGTACAGATGAACATTGATCACTGTATAAAGTATATAGCATACAGAGGTAGAAAAGATGAACACTGATTATTGTAACAAGAATATAACAAACACATGTAGTGCAGATAAACATTGGTTAATCAACACACATTATAACATATAGGGTAAACCAGATGAACATTGAATATTGTACCCAGGGTATAACATACAGAGGTTAAGCAGATGAACATTGATATCTGTAACCAGGATGTAACACACAGAAGGAGTACAGATAAAGATTGACTATATATAATTATTGTATCCAAGATATAACATACAGAGGTAGAACCAATTAACATTGATTACTGATTTAACATACATATGTAAAACAGATGAACAATGATTACTTCACTGAGGATATAACATAGAAAGGTAAAACAGATGAGCTCTGATTACACAACACAACAATTTTTTGGAAAGGTTTTGCTTCCTGAAAAGTTTTTGCTGATTGTGACAGGAACATGGTGGGTATGCACAAATATATTTTTGGTTTTGCTTCATCACATAGGAACTCTGAGAAGTAGATGGTTAACTGTTTACCGGCAATAACAAATTTAATTGCATATATGTTTCTAATACGCTATTAAGTTCAACATAATTAAGAGTGTTTTGCTCCTGATTTTCGTTTATATTCAATGTCTGGTGTATCATGTTGCAGTGTCCAACAGTAGTCAGCAAGCATTGCTGGATTCCAGTTGCCCTGATATCGTTTTTCCATTGTAGCAGTGTCCTGACAAAACTGAAGATCTCGATGAAACTGTATGTGATGGGCAAATTTGGATGTGAGTTTCGTGATCAGCCACCAAATATCTATAAGGAACACCCAACAGTGATCAAGAAGCAAAAACATTGTTTGCAGTGTTATTTTACTCACTATATAACATACAGAGGTTGTACAGATGAACATTGATTACTATACTGAGGATATAAAATACAGAATTAAAACAGATAAACTTTGATTATTCTTCCCAGGATATAAAATACACAGCTAAAAACGATTAACATTGATTATTGTATTTAGGATATTACATGGAGAAGTAATAGAGATAAACATAAATTACTGTACCCAGGATATAACTTAGAGAGGTAGTAAATATCAACATTGATTATTTTACTCAGGATATAACAAACAGATGTAAAACATATGAACACTGATTATGGTACCCAGGATATAACATACATTGAATCTACAGATGAACATTCATAATTATAATTACAATTATTCATCATTGTACCCAGAATCTAAAATTCAGAATTCAAAAAGCTAAACTCTGATTATTGTATCCAGGATATGACCAGGAAAGGAAGCACAGATAACCATTAATTACTGTACCCAAGATATAATACATGGAGGTAAAAGTGATGAACATTGATTACTGTACCCAGGATATAACATGCAAAGGTAGTATAAATGTATATTGATTATTATACCCTAGATTTAACATACTGAGGGTATAACATACAGAGGTAAAATAGATAAACATTGATAACTGTAACAAGGATATAACATACAGAAGGATTACAAATGATCATTGATTTCTCTACCCAAAATATAACATAGAGGTAGTACGGAGAATATTAATCAATGTACCCAGGATATAATATTTAAAGGTAACATTGATGAACACTGATAACTGTACCCAGGATGTAACATACAGTAGGAGTACCGATGATCATTGATTATTTTACCCAAAATATAATATACAGAGGTAGAACAGACAAACATTGCACTCATGATCTAACAAAAAGTGGCACAACAGATGAACACTGATTGTTCTATCCAAGGTATAACTTAAAGAGGTAACACATATGAACACCGATTATTCTACCCAGCATATAAGATACAGAGTTAATACAGAAGAACACTGAATACTGTTCCCAGAATATAACTTACAAAGTTAAAACAGATAAACATTGATTCCAATTCCCAAGATATAACACAGAGGTGAAACAGATGAACATTGATAATTGTACGCAAAATACAGTGGTACCTCAGTTCTTGAACTTAATCCATTCCAGAAGGCTGTTCAAAAACCGAATCAATTTTTCCAATAAGAAATACTATAAATTAAATTAATCCGTTACAGATCTACAAAAATTAAGCATTATGAAGCATTTTAAATAGAAATATTGCTTATTTATACCTGTATAATAATACTTACATGCATAAAGTCAACCACAAAAAATGTAAACACAATAAGAAAACAATAAATGAAAATTTAACTGCCCTTTACCTGTGGTGGTGAGGAATGTGGAGAGTGGGAGGGTTATTATTGTTTGGAAGGGGAGTCACCTTTCATAAAATTGTCAGGTAACTCTCCTTTTGGGGTTCTTTTTCTTTTCTGTCTCTTTGCACTGCTACAATTGGCTTGAAACTCACTGAACCTATTTCTCATTGAAAACCTGTTTAATAAGGTTTGTTTCTGCCTGACAACCTCCCCATGTCTCACCACACTATGTATGCCACTTTTTCAAACCACCCCCTACTAGCCTTAAAGGCATCACTTGTACCAGCTCTCGTTCCAGGGGTGTTTTTCAGGAGGTCAGCATGCTACTGCTTTGCTTTCTCACAAATGAAGCCCTCAGAAATGCTGTCACCCGCTAACTGTTTTTCATTTACTCAAATCAACAACAGTTTCTCTACCTCTTCCATTGTTTGTGATCTTTGTTTCGTAAGCACTGTCACTCCTTTTGCAACATCAACTCCTTTGATGACCTCTTTATTTTTCAGTATGGTGCAGACTGCAGACTTTGCCACACCAAACTGTGTAGCAAGGTCAGACATGCAAACACCACTCTCATACTTCACTACAAGATCTTTTTTCACTTCTATCATGGCTCTAACAACTTTTCTTTTTGGTTTGCCGCTTTCATTATCCTTCTTTGACCCCATAATGGCCTATTTAATCACAATATATAAAAAAACAAAAAGAAAAATGAGAATGTTCACAGCAGATTTTAGCAGGGGTATTACCTGAGCAACAGGTGTGGGTAAAATGTTTTGGGCATGGGCCAAAAATAACTGAAGGATTGTTCAGGTCATCTGCCAGGTTATTTCAGGGATTCGGGCCACGAAAGCTTGGTTTGGGAGCCGAGTTTATGTTCGACAACTGAGACATTTTTTTTTCACAAACAATATGTTCGAAAACAAAATTGTTCGAGAAGGGAGTCATTGGAGAACCGAGGTACCACTGTATAACAATACACAGGTAGTACAAATGAACATTGATTACTGTACCCAGGATATAATATCCAGAGACAAAACAGATAAACAACGATTCCTGTTTCCAGGATGTAGCACACAAAAGTAGAACAGATGAACATTGATTATTGTACAGGGGAAATAACACATACAAGTATAACAAAAATTGATTACTGTACCTAGAATATAATATCCAGAGATAAAGCAGGTAAAGAATGATTCCTGATCCCAGGATCTAGCACACAAAAGTAAAACAGATGAACATTGATTATTATACAGGGGAAATAACATATACAGGTATAACAGATGAAAATTGATTACTGTACCCAGAATATAACAACACATAGGTAGTACAGATGAACATTGATTATTATAATCAGGATATAACATAGAGAGGTAGATCAGATAAGCATTGATTACTCTACCCAGAATATAACATACAGAGGTTGAAAAACAGATAAACATTTATTTCCATATCCAAGATATGGCATACATGAGTGAAACAGATGAACAGTGATTACTGAATCAAGGATAAAACATAGAGAAGTAAAACAGATGAACATTAATTTCTCTACCCAGGATATAACATACAGAGGTAGAGTAAATGAAAATTGAATTCTGTACCTTGGATACAACATACACTGTAAAACATGAATGTTGATAGCTGTAGCCAGGATATAAGATACACAAGTAGTGCAGATGGACATCGATTGCTGTTCTCACGATACAACATTCAGTTACAATGGAAAAACATTTATTCTTCTACCCACAATATAACAAACATAGTTAGAACATTTTAACATTGGTTGCCGTTCCCTGGATATAAGAAAGAGGGGTAAAGGAGATAAACATTGATTATTTTAGGATATAAAATACTAATCTAAAACAGAAAACATTGATTATTGTACTCAGGATATAATTTTCAGAGGTAAAACAGATGAATATTCATTAATGTGCCCAGGGGGAATATTGGCCACCATGTTATTTAAGATTTTTAATCTCATTGAAAAAACTGCATAATTTTGCCTGATTTTAGTAGGAGCATCTTCAGAACAAGGTCAGCCAGTTTACAAAAAGTTATTCACTAAAATCACTATTTAACACAAGACAGGAATATGTACTGTGTCTTTCTAGCCAGGTTTACCAGCCATTTCATTCCTTTGAGTTTTGTCTCCCTGTAAAAGTAATATAAAATGTGTTTATTGATTATACTGCATCCACTGTGAAGAATCGAATCCCAAACTTTGATGTTATATGTTTGTAAGCTTTCAGCTGATCCACCAACTAATAGAGACTGTAGTATTAATTTAGAGCAACAAAATAATCAGGTTTAGTTTACTGTCTTGATGTGCTATACATTTTCATCATCAGTGTGATTTTGTGTTATTTCACTTGTGTCTATAAAACTTTTTTATACAAGTAATAAATAAACTTTGATTTTGTAATTGATTTCAAGAACCATTGCTGCAAGTAAAATGCAAGGCGTAAAACAACAGGCTAGTCAAGTAGACCGACACAGTGTAGCCAGAAAGATTGCAATCCACTAATATATTGTTTTTCTCAATTAAGTCCAAGTTTATGTGATTTATAATTGTTTCAAATTATTAATTATAAAACCTTTGTTCAGCTTTTTGTTACTTTAATTTCAATATTATCCCCACATTTAAATAATGTTCCCCACCTTTAAATTAAAAACTGTTCTCGTCATAAGTTAACAGCAGTGATGTAAACATTTCTGTTTAAGTAGAATGTCATTTCCTTGCAACCCTTACAATTTCGAACAAATAAGAACTTAGAAATTTCTAACTTCATGAAATTTTGCCAATCTTTAGAAGAATGATTCATTAATCCTTTCATTCAAGTTGTAGTTATTAAAATATAGTAAAAGAAATGATTAGAAAATAAAATTGTGTAGTTTTGTTAATTATAATTCCAAATAACATATGGACAGAGTTTATACTTTTTATACTTATTTGCTGTAGTTATCATGTTATAAGCAACTGACTTGAAAACTTAAGAGAACACTCGGGACTT